>MDKH01081157.1:0-17755 GCA_005239495.1 Nicotiana undulata
TGATGATGATGCCCACAGAGGCGGATGTTTTAAAAAGGTTATGTGTATATATGTATCATGCATATTTCATGTTACTGTCTCTTAGAAACACTCAGATGCTACAGGTTGTATCTCCTACATCTCTCTTTGCTTTACTGTTTTTATTTATGCTTTCCTGCCTTACATACTCAGTACTTTATTCGTACTGACGTCCTTTTTATTTCTGGACGCTGCATGTCGTGCTGCAGGACCTGATAGACAGGTAGACGCAGCTCCCCCGCCATAGTAGGCTTTCCTGTTTAGCGGTTATAGGCAAGATCCCCTCTCCGGACTTGCCGTGGTCTTGGTATGCATTTTGTTATAGATGTTATGGGTATGTCGGGGCCCTGTTCCAGCTATGTTGCATTACTTATGCTCCTTTAGAGGCTCATAGACAGGTGTCGACTCATGTATAGTTTGGTATGCTTTGTTGGCTAATTTTTGTTGTATAGTCTTTCATGGAAGCATTGTAGCTTGTACCTTTTATGTAGTTTCTTAGCAATCTAGTCATCCCATGTGATGCATGTTCATGATCCATATCTACCATTTTATTGATCTCGTTATCCCTTAAAGATAATAAAGAAGACTAGATAAAATGTACGTTGGTGCTCGACAAATATGGCCCGTGTGCTAGTCATGATCCTCTAGTATGGGTCGTGACAAACTTGGTATCAGAGTAGGTCTGTCCTAGGGGTTGTCTATGAGTCGTGTCTAGTAGAGTCTTGTTTATGGGTGTGTTGTGCACTACACTTATAAGCTAGAGGCTACAGGGCATTAAGGTCTGTTACTCTTTCTTCTTACTCTAGATCGTGTGGTAGAGCTCAATCGTAAGAACTCAGTTTCCTCAATTCTATCTTATTTATAATACGACGATGCTTACATCTAGAAAGATTGATGGTAAGATATTGCAATGTGGTCGTGGAAGAGTTGAGTCATAGGAACTCAATTTTGCATCATGCTTATGATGAGTAAATGTGGGGGCTTCAGCAGATCATGTGTGTACTAAGATGTGTTAGTTTCTTAATAAGGAGCTCTAAGGAAATAATTTCTATCTACCCATATGGTAAAAAGAAATAAGAGAATCAAAAGGTAGATACGAGTTTTAGCAAGTAAAAGAAGCAAGATAAAGAAGGGTACGAGGTACCTAGTTAATAAAGATTATCAGTATTTATAATTCTGGCAGAGAAATATAAGCATTTTTAGTTACTTTCAACGGTAACAGAGATATCTACAATTGTCCATACCAATCTCAATTATGCCCTATGGGAGCTAACTGATATACTTTAAGAGAAGGATAGGATATCAAGATCCAGCTGGGGTTAGAGTAACTGAAAATTGTGGATAGATTGTTATCATTATTTAACATTTTTGAAGGGTAGTGCAGAACATGGTAATAGTTCTCATTTGGAGATAGCCATATGGTCACTCTAGAATAGAACAGTCAGATATGAATGCTAGAATATTCAAAAATTTCAGAAGATAGGCACTAGGATCCTAGAAGGGATAAATATTTGCTTTAGTATGATTCCAGCCACTAGTAAAAAAAAGAAGAAGAAGAATGTTAGGCGTCACGAAGCAGGGGGAGATAAATGTGATATGAACATCATGTTGAAGTATTTATAATAGGGCGATAGACAGAGATATTAGCATGAGAATAAGAAGAGAGTAAATGAAACATTATGAGTAAGAGATGATAAATGAGTGATAGCGGTAAATCAAAATGTGGTATAATGATAAAGTCTATAGTCAAATGAAGAAAAACAAATGAGAGGAGACAGGCCTTGAGACAATACAAAAGTATAAGCCACAAAGCCATACCCTCATTCCGAGAAATGAGTTGGTGACTCACACGTGATTACCATATGGAAACGTTAGACCCCACAAGTAATAGAAATTAGTATGGGATAGTAAACAAGAAAAAAAAATCGAACATGAATTAGGGATCAAAGGAAGTGGTAATAGTCGACATCGTTTCAAAGATAGTGTTTCGACAATAATAGAATGTACAATAGAACAATAACCTTTAAAGGTCATTCACGAAGACGCTTCCCTAAAGCAAGCACTATGAGCAGAGTCAAGCTTAAGGGACTAAATGTGCCAGTTATACCACGTGTCACCCTTGTGTGTACGAAATTCAATTATACCTGGTGTAGAAGGGTTACCGCAAGGCGAGTAATGTCTGTGAAGATGTAGAAACAAAATGCCAAAGATGAAGTTTTAAATATCGAATGGTAAAGGAAGAATGTGGTAAAAAGGTGAAAGGAATAAGATTGCATTTATTCATATCCTACAGATATAATATAACTCCAGAACATTATGCAAGCATGATGTTGGGTAGAATCAATAAGGGTTTCGCACTAGATGATACTGTATATAAGTGGGAATGAACACTTGATACATAAGGATCCCGTAAAAGAGGTAAGTTAAGACAAAAGACATAACCCAAGAGTCGTTACATAAAATAAAGATCTGAGAGTGGACCAATGGGTAGTCACTAGTTGATTCAGGAAGAGCCTAGTTATGGCTAGATAGGAGGATATAGCCAAATCAGTAGATCATGCAAGAGAAACATAGTGAAACCCATCATAGGAAATTCAGTCTCTTAGATACAAAATCATAATCCTCGAGAAATATTCAGTTAGTAGTTGGGGTAGTAGAAGGTACAATATAAGTGTTACGGAAATAAAAGAGAGTGCCACAATGGAGACAACTGAAATTTCAATTCACAAGAAACCCTACAAGTACAAGGGCATGGAGGTAAGTAACTAAGGATACTGATAGGCGAGTAAGAACATCAGAAATACTGTGGGATATACAATGTAATAAGGTCTCAACTTTATAAGAGTTAGAAGTTCTAGTACTACAACAAAAGACTAGCTGAGGAAATAAGGAAGCAGGCTTCAACATAAGCTAGTGACCTAAAGTAGAAATGGTCTTGTAACATCAATCTCACAATAATATTGTATGCACTCAATAAGAAAGTGGCACCTATCGTGGCTAATAAACGAGAAGAAGAAAAAAAAATCAAGAGTTGATAATTGAGATCATATAAGATACAGGGAATTCCCGTATTCGTGGGCACTAAGATAAGCCAAGTATCCATGCAGCAAGTGGAAGAACGACCAGGAAAAGTAATTGTTTACATTTAAAGACAACTGAGAAGGCGTGAAAGAAAGTCTATGGTGCTAACATGATGAAAGGAAGGTTACGAGTAGCATAAGTAGATGTGCGTAGGTCGCAAGCTACAATATGATAGAGCAACAAGGTTTTAGCTAGACGGCAATAATGATAAGAAAAGGTGAGTGAGAAGGTGACGAGAATAGGTAAGTCCTCGGGATTAAATCCATCACAACAAGAGAGCTGATGGTTTCCATAAATTTATGAAAAGCTTAGTATAACATGAGTGAACTCAAATGAGTTTAAAACTAGGAGAATTCAGAAGTGATGGAATGCTACCCTGGTAGTAAAGTAAGGGTGTAATTTTGATAAATGATAAGAGGATGACATTTAGGACTTTGATTGAGTAATGATTTTGATAACAAGTATTTCATGAACTGCACGGGATTAGAATACCCCCATAAGATGAATCACATTGGCATGCTATGAAATAAAGTTATTGCATTATAGTATCGTCCCTAAGTGGATCAGGAAAATCACTTCCGATGTTCCCCGATAAGACGTGAGCCCTAGTGACGGTATATTACATAAGAGATTTTAAATTATTAGTGGTAGATTATAGATCAATATTAAGGTGAATGAACAATGAATGGATGAAAGTTACAAAGTATGAGATGAGATTATGCGGTCATTATTACGATGGATGGTAATAAGGAAGCATTAAATGACTTAGATTTATACATATAGGATAAGCGGTGAGAGAAAACCTGGAGTTGGGTGGTAAGTCTCCATAATAATAAACTGAAGTAAGAGTTATGGTATAGTATGACCTACCTAGTAGTGGTAAAGCCATATGCATAGATAACTGAGGCTATGAAACAAGATATAGCAATAGTCGTAAGTTGAACAAAATACCAAACAAAGAACTTTAGTACACCTAGATGCCCAGAGGGACAGCTTGTCATAGTGCAATATATGTTCACCAAGTGAATCCTAAAGATAGGTTAAAAGCTAACACGAAATATAAAAGGATATAAGAGTCGCATTGGCGAACATTCAAGGTTAGAATTGTCTAGGATGCATAAAAGAAGGTAGAAATAGTTACGACATTGAAAGGAGTTCCACCACAAGTCGTGGTGTGAGAAATAGGCCAAAAGGAATGTTCTAGCCTTTGGATATATTTACCGAAAAACACCCTAGATGGAATAGACAATATTAAAGTATTCGCAAGACTTATTTCTTAAGATGTGGAAAAGTACATTAGTCAACATTCGAGGATGAATGTTCTAAAGGGGGGGATGATGTTACACCCCATGTTTTTGTAGGTGAGAGTACATCGTAAGTCAAATGATCTAAGCTCAGAAATAAGATTTTATTTGATGGAATATAAAGTAAGTTCATCATGTTACATTGGAGGTTACAAATATTTAAGATCAGGAACAATTAGTACCAAGAGGGTTGGAAAGCTTAGAAGCTAAACCAAATAAAGAAAATAAGTTTCGTCGAAAGTCGATGAGTTTGGAATGTTATAACATGTACTTTAGGGTGATAATATGGTTCATTACATCATAATGAGGTTATTATATGAGTTATTTTTTATCTTATGATAGTTGTGTTCAAAATTTTGAAGTGAAGCAAGTTGTGGAACAAAAGTCGGCAAAGGTCCTCACAAGTTACACTCATAATGTGCTGAATATTAGGTCAAATGTAATTAAGATTTTCTCCCTATATACATGGAATTATTGGATGATATACAAACAAAATTTAGGATATATGAGTCTAGTTTCCAATGCATTAAACCGTTCATCGATACGACATAGGAGCAGAGAGATATTTGCAGTTTCGCGAGACTGCGCAGATATCACAAGTGACAAGTTGGTGGATCACTAGAGCTTTTTGAGCAGTCTATTTCATGTGTTATATGAGGTATTTTTGGGACATATTATATACCAAATTTAAGGTCTTGGGATTTAGTTTCCAATTCTTTTAACCGTTCATTCATACGACATCGGTATAAAAAGATATAAGCGTCGAAAGATGGACCAATCCTAGGGTGCCAAGCTAGCACCTTTTTGACATTTCCAAACTTGATATATATAAAACTTAGGTCGGCTTTCTCATCATTATTCAGTATAAAACGACTAGAGAACACCAATAAACATAACCTCAAGCTATCTTCTAGGGTTTCAAAGAGGATTATCATTCCGGGCATGAAATCGAGAAGCAATAACATCAAAACGATCCCTACGATGTAAGTGTCATTATACTGCCTCCTTTATCTTTGTAGTTAGAGTTTTGGAAGGTACTTCATAGTTAAGAAATGTATAATATATATATTTGAGTGTTTAAATATCAAGAAAGGTTGATAAATATGTTTCCTAATAGTTAGAACTCACGAGACGGTGATCGGAAGCCGTGAGTTCGAGTTAGTTTACTTGTAGAGGACTGTTTTGTGTTGTTGTTGGGCTGCGTGTTTTACTAATTTTTTGTGGCGTTTTGGAGGAGGAAGGGTGTGGAGAAACACCATATGGATGTACGATTGTGAGCTGATCGTTCGTTGTAACATTTCCGGGTCGTTTGACACGACTACGGTGGTCGTCTTATGTGTGAAGTGATTATGTTGTGTGTGGACTGTTTGGGGAGGCTCAATATTATTATTATTGATATTATTTTGGCTTTTTGGTGATTTTTTTGACTTGTGTGAATTCATATAAATAGGGGAGGTGATGTCCGTTTCATCGTAAAATAGGTTGTGGTCGATACATAATAGTTATGACGCTTAAACGATAACGATGTGTCGTTTCTCTTTTTGTAGATTAAGGAGTTGTGACATTTGAGTAGCTTGAGTTTGGGGTAGTATATACAAGGTATGTGAGGCTATCCCTTTCCTTCTTTTGCACGACTCTTATTGTACATAATGCAATGAACGAGCTTCCAAAGATACTCTACTCATAGAAGCTAGCAGTACTTACATTGTTTCCCTTCTTATGGAAAAATTGATGTTGATGTTACTTCTCTTAATCTTATGTTATCAATGATGTAGGTACTTCCTGATTCTTATATTATTCTGGATGAAGAGTCAATCCTAAAAACGTGTAAGGAGAATATCGACCTTACGTCACTCCAAAAGGTTCAGAATATGATTCCAATGAGTCCTACATGCATTATATATATATATATATATATGTAGATATTTTACTCTACCGAGCCGCGCTATGTCGGCCAGGTATGGAACCTATTGTGCAACCACTGATCAATTGGGTTTACCGAGTCCTCTTTGAGGCCGGGTATGATATGATGATGATGATGCCCAAGAGGCAAATGTTATGTGTATATATGTATCATGCATTTCGTGTTACTGTCTCTTAGAAGAATTCAGATGCTACAGGTTATATCTCCTACATCTCTCTTTGCTTTACTATTCTTATTTATGAAAATCACTTCAGATGTTCCCCGATGAGACGTGAGCCCTAGTGACGATATATTACATAAGAGATTTTAAATTATCAATGGTAGATTATAGATCAATATTAAGGTGAATCAACAATGAATGGATGAAAGTTACAAAGTATGAGATGAGATTATGCTGTCATTATTAAGATGGACGGTAATAAGGAAGCATTAAATGGCTTAGATTTATACATATAGGATAAGCGGTGAGAGAAAAACCTGGAGTTGGGTGGCAAGTCTCCATAATAATAAACCGAAGTAAGAGTTATGGTATAGTATGACCTACCTAGTAGTGGTAAATCCATAAGCATAGATAACTGCGGATATGAAACAAGATATAACAATGATCGTAAGTTCAACAAAATACCAAACAAAGAACTTTAGTATACCTATAGATGCCCAGAGGGATAGCTTGTCATAGTACAATATATGTTCACCAAGTGTATCCTAAAGATCGTTTAAAAGCTAACAAGAAAAAAAAAGTAGATAAGAGTCGCGTTGGCGCACATTCAAGGTTAGAATTGTCTAGGCTTCATGAAAGAAGGTAGAAATAGTTACGACATTTAAAGGAGTTTGACCAAAAGTCGTGGTGTGAGAAAGAGGCCTAAAGGGGGGAATGTTATAGCCTTTGGATTTATTCACCGAAAACACCCTAGATGGAAAAGACAATATTAAAGTATTCGTAAGACTTATTGCTTAAGATATGAAAAAGTGTATTAGTCAACATTATAGGACGAATGTTCCAAAGGGGGGAATGATGTTACACCCCATGTTTTCGTAGGTGAGAGTACATCGTAAGTCAATTGATGTAAGCTCAAGAATAAGATTATATTTGATGGAATATAAAGTAAGTTAATCATGTTACATTGGAGGTTACAAATATTTAAGATCAGGAACAATGAGTATCAAGAGGGTTGGAAAGCTTATAAGCTAGACCAATTGAAGAAAATAAGTTTCATCGAAAGTTGACGAGTTTGGAATGTTATGACATGTACTTTAGGGTGAACCTATGGTTCATTACATAGTAATGTGGTTATGATATGAGTTATTATTATCGTATGATAGTTTTGTTCTACATTTTGAAGTCAAGCAAGTTGTGGAAAAAAATTCGGTAAAGGTCTTCACAAGTTACACTAATAATGTGCTGAAAATTAGGTCAGATGTAACTGATCTTTTCTCCCAATATACTTGGAATTATTGGATTACCTACCAACCAAATTTAAGATCTATGAGGCTAGTTTCCAATACGTTAAACCGTTCATCGATACGACGTAGGAGTAGAGAGATGTTTGCACTTTTGCGAGACTGCGCAGATATCATAAGTGACAAGTAGATGGATCACTAGAGCTTTTTGAGCAATACATTTCATGTGTTATATGAGGTATTTTTGGGACATATTATATACCAAATTTAACTTCTTGGAATTTAGTTTCCAAATATCTTAACTCTTCATTCATACGTCATAGGTATAAAACGATATAAGTGTCGGAAGATGGACCAATCCCAGGGTGCCAAGCTAGCACCTTTTTGACTTTTCCATACTTGATATATATAAACCTTTGGTTGGCTTTCTCTTCATTATTCAGCATAAAACTACCAGAGAACACCCATAAACATAACCTCAAGCTATCATCTAGGGTTTCAAAGAATATTATCATTCCGGGAATGAAATCGAGAAGCAATAACATCAAAACGATCCCTACGACGTAAGTGTCATTATACCGCCTCTCCTTTCTCTTTGTAGTTAGATTTTTGGAAGGTACTTCATAGTTAAGAAACTTCTAATATATATATATATATATATATATATATCTATAAGTGTTTAAATATAAAGAAAGGTTGATAAATATGTTTCCTAATAGTTAGAACTCACGGGATGGTGATCGGAAGCCGTGAGTTCAAGTTATTTCACTTGTAGCGTACTGTTTTGTGTTGTTGTTGGTCTGCGTGTTTTACTACTTTTTTGGTGGATTTTTGGAGGAGGAATGGTGTGGAGAAACACCATATAGATGTAATATTGTGATCTGGTCGTTCGTTGTAATATTTTCGGGTCGTTGGACACGAGTACGGTGGTCGTCTTATGTGTAAAGTGATTATGTTGCGTGTGGACTATTTTGGGAGGCTCAATATTATTATTATTGATGTTTTTTGGGCTATTTGGTGATTGTTTTGACTTTTGTGAATTCATATAAATAGGGTAGGTGCTGTTTGTTTCATCGTAAAATAGGTATTGGTCGATACATAATAGTTATGACGCTTAAACTATAACGATAGTGTCGTTTCTCTTATTGTAGATTAAGGAATTGTGAAATTTGCGTAGCTTGAGGTTGGGGAAGTATATACAAGGTATGTGAGGCTATCCCTTTCATTATTTTGCACGACTCCGATTGTACATAATGCAATGAACGAGCTTCCAAAGATATTCTACTCTTAGAAGCTAGCAGTACTTACATTGTTTCCCTTCTTATGGAACAATTGATGTTGATGTTGCTTCTCTTATTCTTATGTTATCAATTTTGTTGGTACTTCCTGATTCTTATAAGATTCTGGATGAAAAGTTAATCCTAATAACGTGTACGGAGAATATCGACCTTACGTCACACCGAAAGGTTCAGAATATGATTCCAATGAGATCGCATCTATAATTAGGGGGCTACTTGGATATTTAGGAATTTCACCCTTCTTTGATACTCCAATCGTGCGATAGAGCTCAAGATAGGGAGCTAATTTCCTCTCTAAGTCTTATTCTCAAGATTTGTAATCTTGATACCATAATACGCGAATTTGAAGCATGTAAGGAGGGATTGATCCCACCATTGAGTCCGAAGGAGATTGCCCAAAGACTTGTTAAAAGAATGTATTGAGCCTGGAGGGATTAGTAGAACATGTCGCTAAGGGGAGTGGCCTTGTCCCTATTAATATCACTGCACCACCAGATCATGTAATATATCAGTATGTTACCAACGTACGTTAGGGATGTGGAGTTGAGGGGCATCGAATAAGTTATTGCCCTATCAACCAAAAGTCACCAAGTAAGTCACTCCTTAGCACAACCAACGTACTCTTGTTGTATATGTACATCCATTTTGAAGAGTTTTCATAGACATGGTCTTAATAAGTGTTGAGTCACAAAACATTGCATGCACCTACTCTTTGAACGAGATCCACTATCCCGTGAATCCACTATCTCGTGAATCCACTCCACCGCAAATTTTGTTATATGCAATCTCTTATGACATCGGGCTCTATAATTATGTCCTTGAATTGAGTTGTAACTATAGAATTACTATTTCTGTCACGCCTTTCTAAAATCTCAACAAGGGACTATACCCGAAGAACATCTTACCGAATGAATGGATGGACAATTCTAATATTTAAGCGCAAAAATAAAAAGATATTGTCTCTCGACCCTTTATTCTTCTCTATTCAAAACCAAAGGCCATTTTTTTAGAGTTTTCGCTTAAGTCTGAATGTTGACATAGTATCATAGTGAAGATCTGGCCTTGCTTTATCATCATCTTTAGTCTGGAAGTTCCCTCACTCTGCTTTGTTGAGACTTTCAATTTAACATAGTGATTGGAATCAACAAGATTTTCATTTGCTTGGCAAGTTCTCCCTCTTCTCTTGCAAGTTATTTTCTGGATTTGGTCTGCTCAATTGCTTTTGGTGACATTGCTAAATCTCCAGAGAAGCTAGGGTTTTTCGAGCCTCTATTTTTGTAGATGGATCATGCTATTTGTTATTGTGTTCATCTTATTCTTGGAGGTTATCCTTCTACTGGTTGTAATGAAGATGAGTACTTTCGCTCCTCTTTTGATTTGCATGATACTTGTTTGAGTGTCTCTATCTGTTAATTGATCTATTTTACTACGAATCCAACTGATTATAATGTTAGTAGTGGCCCCACTAGCGGTGAGGCTTTTAAGTTTACCCGTAGAAACCTCAAATCCGCTTTTTTTATCAATGGTGATCCACCCGAATCCCCTTGCCAATTCAGCTGAATCCAAACAATGGGATAGATGTAACAATACCTTTATTTTCTAGTTAACTAGTTTTCAGTCTTCTGATATTACTGGGATTTTTAGTATTCTGACATAACTAAACAAGGATATAGAATTATAGGTGGCGTAGGCAAGTCAATCCATCCTCTCACTTTAGCTACGAATCTGCTTCATTCAATATCAGCTATACGATCCCTTCTCAATCTTATTCCCCTTAGAAGCACTATCCTTAAAGGTTGTACTTTGACCCAGAATGAGTAGCTCTAATTTGAAAATACTTCAAGATATTTGGTCAATGGACTAACAAATGCAAACAAATTACATGAGTTACCACCTCACTTCAAGTTCATCAAGGGTTGATAGCATGCTGCAATAGTTGAGATTGAATGATCTCCCTTTCGATAATGGATTATCTACGCATGTGCTAGTCCAACGATGCAACTCTCACCTTTTGGTTTTGGGTTAACCAAAGAGCAATACATCTAGTAGCACATTCATATGTCAAAGCCTTTCTCTCAGTCAAGTTTTATAGCATCTACCAATTTTGCTGGTAATAACTGGTTGTGTAGAAGTGTGTTGTAGTGCTTCATTGTGAAATAGAGTTGCTAAACATAATTTGATTTTTGAATTCTGGAGCTATACATCTTGTGACTACATATAGAGATCTTCTTTCAAAAAGTTAGCTTCTCGTAATACCTTATATTACCACCCTTCCTAGTGGTTACAATGTAAAGGTTACTTCCATAGGCTCTCTCACTTTCTTTTCATTTACCTTGCATCATGTATAATTTCTCCGTATTTTTCAATACGATCTTATCTCAATTTCTCGACTAGCTATCCAACTATATGATTCTACTCAATTCACCTCACTTTCATGTACTCTACAAACCACCCTTTTTTCTAATAAGGACACTGGAAGTGGGTAAATTCCCCTTTGCTACAGACTTCTAATGTCTTCAACTCAATTTAAGCTTGTTGGTTCCAAATGGTGCTCTTTAGTTTTGCTGCCCTACTATCCCCTTCATCTGATAACTGTCATTGTAAAACCCATTTTATGTTTTATGGCATCAAAGAGGAAGTCTTATAGCATCGAGGATGGGGATATATTCCTTTTGTTAGAATAAATAAATATTGTTGTTATTCCTTGTACATGTTCTTCAAAAGAGTCATTTACCTGCTCCGATGTCCCTGTGACTAGATCACCTATGTTACTTCTCCCCGATAAATGCATTAAGACGTCTCATTCTTTCAACTTATTCATGTGGACACTTTGAGGCCTTACCCTACACTAACTCGTAATGGTTTTAAGTACTTTCTCGCCATTGTTGACGATTTTTCTAGGGCTACGTGGGCTTGTCTCATGGGTTCCAAAAGTAATGATTTTCCTTTAGTTCAAGCTTATATTGCCATGAGTTCAAACAAAAGTGTGTCCCCTTTTCAAAAGTCTAAAATGGGTCGGATTTGATGAGGTTATGTGGCTTTCTGCTCACTCGGCTTCTAGGATTATTGACAACGTCATTGTCATGTGTAGGGAATTTTGCTACCCCTGGCATTCCACCGCCTTAGGGAGGATAGGAGTTTTTTTTTGTCTTTCTTCCCGGAGCGTTACGTCAATCACTAGAACCCCTCTAACCAATACATGATTTCACCCCTATGGTAGGATGTCCTAGCTATGTGGTTTCACCCGTAAGAGGGTTAATATTAAACGCTCCTAGATTTTTGCACATACCATAAGCACATTGATTCGGAAGACAAGTCGTCGTACCTCTAATCATCCTTTACAGGATCAGTTGTCGAGATAGGTTAAATTTTTCAAATTATGATAATTTCATAAGTGGATGACTTCTTTTCCATCATCATGCGCTCGTGGCATAGATTCGTTGTGTCGCTTATTGTCGGGAGTGAAATCAAATTTCATGTATTTCTTTTATGGACTTGATCACACCCATATTGCAAGAGTCTTACCATTTGAGCTCAACTACTTACCTTAGCTCAGGGACACGACTGATGTGTCATACTTAAACACCTCTTTTAAATCTCAAGATCACGTACATGGTATCCACCTCATCTAATAATACTAGTTACCACCATTCTTTATTTATCTAATAATTGATGTCGTCGCCAGGATTAAACCATGTCAGCATCTTTAGTAGAAATCCTCGTGTCTCTTAGCATATAACCTCATGAGATACTCTACTTAGCTTATTAATAGATTCCTGAGTAATTCCAGCCCAATCTTGAACTCCGTTGTTTCTCATTGTATTAGATCTATTTGGTATTGAAGGTTCAAACGTGTCAAAGTCACCCTGTGATCACATATATTCAATAAATAATTTTATGATAGCACATCTTAGAAAAATCTTTTAAGGTCATTACAGGTATAGTTTGGGTGTTCGCGTAGAGATTTAGAATTTAGGAGGGTGAACAGGTTATTGTCAATATTTTCCCCGGAAGAGGTTATGTGAATTGATAATAAAGGGTACATAAGTTCATTTCACATTAGGCCACACTAGGAGTATGATTTTCCCCCATAGTTGTTCCCCATGTATTTTGTGTTTTCATATGTCTATGTCTACGAAGGTAGTTGGAGATCCTTTGTGTATCATCCCGGTGGAAATTATTGAAGGTGAAGTTAATAGATAGTTAGCTTATGCGGGGTATCTAGCGGTCATCCTTGTTAGATAAGTTTGGCGGCTGGGATTGTTTCTGTGATTGTGTTATGGCAAAGTCTGTAAGTCGAGGAGGCCACCTTGAAGGCCGAAAGTGTCGTGCAAAGGAAACATTTTTGCTAGATTGTATTACAAATAGTTTTGATTTGAAGGGTACCTTATAAGTGTTATGATTTAAAATGTGCAGTCCATGTTCAGGTATTATTATGGTAATCTAGTACTTGTAACACTGAGATTAGTGTCAAGGATATATACTTTGTGGTGCTTTGTTGAGTTGTGGATGATTTGTTAGGATGGTTTTGGTGGTTCTCTAGCAGGCTGATAGGCCTCGTTACAAAGGAGATGCTGCCGAAATTTCTGAAATTTTTTGAAGTTAGTCAAAATTTAGGGACTTGAGGTAGGTTAGAAAAGAGATATGTTATGTTAAGGTGTTTGGGGCGGACTCTACCTCTCATTCAAGGACGAATGATCCTAAGCGGGGGAGAATGTAAGGCCGCGGAAATGTTTTCTAAGTAATTTAGGATTTCGGGATGCCATGTAGGCTAGTTATAATATTTTATGTGCTATAAATATGATGCAAATGAATTGGATATGGTAAATAAGTGTATAAGTCATATAATAAGTAATGTGGGGTCCAAGGAAAGGCCTAGGTCTAAGCCAAATGGGAAACCTTCATAATAGGCTAAAATTCCAATTTGTTTGCACTAGTCCACACTTTGGACGAGCATATCTAAATATATATAAGGTCTTATGTGATGAACACCGTATCAATTGAAAGGTCTTTGAGTTTAGTTTCCAACTCTTCAAATCGTTCGTCATTTGGACATTCCCACACAAAGTTTATGATCAAATTACCAAAGGCCGAAAAAATGTGATCATGTGTTAAATATGCGATCGCAAAATCAATATGTGGTCCGCATAATTGATCTGCGACCACAAATCTTGTCGCAAACTGGGACAGTGTAGCCCAGGTTTGGGCACCTATTTCGCGATGCATTTTGCGGCCCACATTCTTGTTTTACGGTCCATTATGCGACCACAGACCCGGTTTTGGAGGCTTATTTTTCCTATTTTTATCACCCGACCCCATTTTGATAAATAGGTTTAGGTGATTCATTTGGGGTCATTTTCTACTGATTTTAGAGAAGGTTGAGAGCATATAGAGAGAGAAATAAGGGGCCTAGCTTCATAATCACCTAGTCTTACTCAAAACCTTCCAGAATCAAGGAAGATAACCACTAGATTGCCTTCCATCCGGGTAAGTCCTACTCCCATGATTTTGTGCAAGAGGTTAAGGGTTAAAATATGTTGTTGGGGTTAGTAATAGGCCATGCATATGGGACTAAGTTATAGTATTTGATATTAAAGAACTAATTTGGGTAGTTCATGTTAAAATTGGTTGAGGGAAGAAGGGATTGCAATTTTTAAACCTTGTAGTCTACTTCACATATTAGGTGTTTGATGAAATTCCTAAGGGAGTTACACCATGGGTAATCTTCCTAATTATTAATCGATTTCCGCTATCTTCTTATAGATTATTATTGCTAGAGGTGTTGGTGTATTGTAGAAACTTAAGGAAAAGCGCTTTGAGGTATGTATGACTAACTTTAATCTTTGTAGAAACACCTCCTCAGAGTCGGGGCATGTGGTATGAGTTCCTTGCTTGATTCTATGAAAATTGATTGTCTCAATTTGCTAAGTTGGAAGATTCATGTTCCCAAGTTGTTCTAAGTTGTTTACTATGTTACTATGCTACTTGACAATAAGAATTGTGATTATCATGTTCCGTGTCTATGTGTACAAATTCATTTCTGGTTGGTACTCGTTGCTATAAAGGAGGATGTTATGGAACCGTTAAGAGAGGAGAATGTGACCCAAATTGTAAAATATATCTAAGTGTCAAGGACTGTTTAATAAATGATGGAAAGGGAATGTGAACCGAATAATTAAATTGATATGGTTATGTCCCAAAGTGAGATGGCTTAGCCGATCGGGCCGAGATCGGACTCCATGTTCTACACATGGTGGATTTGCATCGAAATTATGATATTTGTTATGTCTCACTGTATCAAGTGAGATGGATTAGCCGATCAGGCCGAGATCGGACTCCGTGTGGAAATGACACGGTGGTATTATGAATTATGATGATGATGATGTCTCACTTGGGATGGCTTAGCCGGTCGGGCCGAGACCAGACTCCGTGTAAAAAGACATGGTGGGATTATCTATTGTGGCACTTGACACTAAGATACTATAAATCAAAAGGGTGAAAAGACGAACTAAGAAACTATGAGACTCTCACTTGTATTCTCTGTATTTTTGTGCAACATTGTTTGATTTCCATGACTGTCTTCCCCTTGTGTACTGTTTAATTCCACTTAGATTAAAGTTTGTTCATACATAATAGTACTATTCGTTAGTACTAATGTCCCTTTTGCCGGGGACGCTGCATCGTCAGTGGATGCAGGTTTTTCCACAGTAGGCGGCAGCGATAAGAGATAGCGGTATGTTCCTCCCAGCTAACTTGGTGATTCCCACTTCATTTCGGGGTCCTGTGTCATTTGGTTATGGTGTATTAATCATTTGAGGTATAGCTAGAGCCTTGTTGTCGGCATCTTCATATTACTCTTCAGTCGTATTTAGAGGATCTGTAGACAGATTGTGGGTGGTGTCGGTTATTGGAATTAAATTGATATTTGGCAAATATGTTTTTCTTCATATCTACAAATATTGTATTTTTGATATTATGGTTGAAACTTCTAATGAAAATAAAAATGGAAGTTAATGAAATATTTATATAGTATGATTGATAGAATTTATCTCCTATTTATTCATAAATTCATTTCGGTAGAACGAAACCTAACAGGTTTGCTTAGTCGGGTTTAGTCGGTTGAGCGCCGGTCGCGCTCCTTGGTTTTAGGGCGTGACAAACTTGGTATCAGAGCCTAAGGTTTTAAAGTGTCCTATGATGTATCAAAGCCGTATCTAGTAGAGCCCTTCTTATCGGCGTGTAGTCGACCACATCTATAATTAAGGTGCTACTTGGATATTTAGGAATTTCATCCTTCTTTGATATTCTAATCGTGCGATAGAGCTCAAGATAGGGAGATAATTTCCTCTCTACGTCTTATTCTCAAGATTTGTAATCTTGATACCATAATCCGCGAATTTGAAGCATGTAAGGAGGGATTGATCCCACCATTGAGTCCGAAGGAGATTGCCCAAAGGTTTGTTAAAAGAATGTATTGAGCTCGGAGGGATTAGTAGAACATGTCGCTAAGGGGAGTGGACTTGTCCCTATTAATTTCATTGCACCACCACATCATGTAATATATCAGTATGTTACAACCGTATGTTAGGGATGTGGAGTTGAGGGTCATCAATTAAGTTATTGCCCTATCAACCAAAAGTCACCAAGTAAGTCACTCCTTAGCACAACCAACGTACTCTTGTTGTATATGTACATCCATTTTGAAGAGTTTTCATAGACATGGTCTTAATAAATGTTGAGTCACAAAACATTGTATGCACCTACTCTTTGAGCGAGATCCACTATCTCGTGAATCCACTCCACCGCAATTTTGTTATATGCAATCTCTTATGACATCGGGCTCTATAATCATGTCCTCGTATTGAGTTGTAACTATAGAATTACTATTTCTGACACGCCTTTCTAAAATCTAAACAAGGGACTATACCCGAAGAACATCTTACCAAATGAATGGATGGACAATTCTAATATTTAAGCACAAAAATAAAAAGATATTGTCTCTCGACCCTTTATTCTTCTCTATTCAAAACCAAAGGCCATTTTCTTCGAGTTTTCGCTTCAGTCTGAATGTTGACATAGTATCATAGTGAAGATCTGGCATTGATTTATCATCATCTTTAGTCTGGAAGTGCCCTCACTCTGCTTTGTTGAGACTTTCAATTTAACCTAGTGATTGGAATCAACAAGATTTTCATTTGCTTGGCGTGTTCTCCCTCTTCTCCTGCAAGTTATTTTCTGGATTTGGTCTGCTCAATTACTTTTGGTGACATTGCTAAATCTCCAGAGAAGCTAGGGTTTGTCGAGCCTCTATTTTTGTAGATGGATCATGCTATTTGTTATTGTGTTCATCTTATTCTTGGAGGTTATCCTTCTACTGGTTGTAAGGAAGATGAGTACTTTCGCTCCTCTTTTGATTTGCATGATACTTGTTTGAGTGTCTATATCTGTTAATTGCAATATTTTGCTACGAATCCAACTAATTATAATGTTAGTAGTGGCCCCACTAGCCGTGAGGCTTTTAAGCTTACCCGTAGAAACCTCAAATCCGTTTTTTTATCAATGGTGATCCACCCGAATCCCCTTGCCAATTCAGCTGAATCCAGACAATGGGATAGATGTAACAATACCTTTATTTTCTGGTTAATTAGTTTTCAGTCTTCTGATATGTGAAACCCCACGTGTTATTTTTCTCTCTTCTCTTACGTAAAATACGTAACGTGGCGTGGTTA
>MDKH01235019.1:0-13168 GCA_005239495.1 Nicotiana undulata
ATACTAAAGCTAAATAGGGAAGGGAAATGGAGAAGCTGTGGACGCTGGACAACTACCTCGAAAATCCCGTGAACTGCTGCTAACGAACAAGGCAGCTACTGCTCCAAAACGGTACCTGAATCTGTGCACAGAGGCACAGGGAGTCTTTATGAGTACGCCAACTCAGTAGTAATGAAAATAAATCACAGTCTGAGAAATATAAACCACACAGTACAAATACACCAATTCACAAAACCAGTAAAACACCAAGTCACCAGGTAGTATTCATCAAATATATGAGTTCAAAAATAAGTTTCCAAAAATCCTTTGAGCCAAGTGTAATATCAGAATATCTCAGTAAAATTATCAGTAAAAACTAGTTTGAAAACGAAGTAAATCATACTTTGAAAACTCAGTAAAAATGTTCATAAAAACTGCCCCTCGGGCCATAATCATTTATTGTAACAATATCTTTCAGTATCAGCCCATCAGGCAAGCTCACAATCACTCTGCCCATCAGGCAACCTCACAATCGCTCTGCCCATCAGGCAACCTCGCAATCACTTTGCCCATCAGGCAACCTCACAATGACTCAGCATAAGCCCCGCGGGCATCACTCATTAGGTACATGCGCTCACTGGGGGTGTGTACAGACTCCGGAGGGGATCCTACAGCCCAAGCGCTATAATAAGCCACAGCATGGCGTAATCACACACAATATAAGCCCGCATGCTCACTCATATCATATCATCCTCACAATATAGGCCATCAACCTCACTCAGATCATTACATCCTCACAATATAGGCCAGCAGCCTCACTCAGTCAGACACTCTCAATTTGCCCTTCAGGCCATAATATATCGTGTTCTCGACCCAAAAATAGTGTTTCATTTTAAAGAAGTAGTATCAAAATACTCTGAGTGTCAAAACCATTTCACAGAAAAGACTGAGTGAAAAATCATAACATATCAGTGAGTAAAATAGTAAAAACATCCCCCTAGAGGTAAACAGATCGGCACTAGGCCCCCAAACATGGCTTACAACCCAAATCATATCAAGTATATATAGTACTATTGGAAATAAACTTTGAAAGCCGTTTCACAACTCAATAGTCGCCTAATTAAGGAATATATCTCAAAAGTTTCAACCTTTGCATTTCAAAACCCGTGAAAGGGTGCATAGTCCGGGGTTTCATACCCTCAGGACATGATTTAAAGACATTACTTACCTCAAAATAGCCCGGAACTATGCCACAACACGCTTGCCTCTCGAATCAACCTCCGAAGGCTCCAAATCTACCAAGTTCAGATTTTTATCATCAATATGTGCTTAAGGAACAATTTCCAATCAAAAGATATCAAATTTAGCTCAAAATTCGAGTTTGGTAAAAACCCGACCCCCGAGCCCGCATCTCGAAATTCAGACATTTTTATACAAAAGTGTTCTTCATCCTCTCACGAGTCCGTACATATAAAGAACACCAAAAACAGAGTCCGTTTTACCCCTCAAATCGACCCCTAAAGGTCTCATAATCTCAAGCCCTAATACCCAATTTTTCTACTGATTTTCCATGAATTCACACTGGTTTTATGTTCTATAATCATCCATAATCGAGTTTTAATGATCAAAACACTTACCTCTATGAAGAACAAGGATTTCCCTCTTCAAAAATCGCCCCCAAAGCTTTTTGTCTGTATAAAAATGGTGTAAAAAGGGTTTAGATCGCGGAGGGTTTAATTAAATATGCCCAGTTATTTGTTCATTGCAAACACGACCCCCTCCCCGCGTTCGCGAAGCACAACAGTCTCCATGACTCCATTACCCTACACGTACGCACCAACTCAGTCGCGTTCGCGATGCACAACCTGGCCCATCTTCCGCGAACGCGGTCGTCCCTTCGCGATCGCGAAGGCCAAAATCCCCAGGGTACCCCATCTTCTTCACGAACACATTTATTCAACCGCGAACGCAGAGCTTCCTCTCCCTAGACCTACACGTTCGCACCCGTCTCTCCGCGAATGCGAAGAACAAACCTGCAGCCTCCCCAGCTAAACCTTCGCGAACACAAGAACCCACCCACGAACGCGAAGCATAGTTTCTCTGCAACATCACACCAGCAAAAACAGCATTTTCCTTAAGTCCAATTAAGTCCGTTAATCGCTCGAAATCAATCTCGAGCCCCTCGGGACCCCAACCAACTTACCAACATATCCCATAACATCATTCAATCTTAGTTGCACTCTCAAAACACTAAAATTAACATCAAAATACTAAAATCACACCGAATTCAAGCCTAAGAACTTTGATATTTTTTAAATCCACCAGCGATGCCGAAACTATCCAAAACAACTCTGATTGACCTAAAAAATTTCAGACACATCCAAAATGACATCACAAACCTTCTCCAACTGTCAGAATTCCATTCCGACTCCGATATCCTCTTTTCCACTGCCGTCCCGAATCGCCAAAAACTAAGTTTCGCCAATTCAAGCCTTATTCTACACCGGACATCACAAAATTATTCTAAACACACTCCTAAGTCCCAAATCACCTAACGAAGCTATTCGAACCATAAAATCCGCATTCTGAGTTCGTTTACCAATAAGTCAACTCTCATTTGACTCTTCCCATTTTAAGGCTATTTTTAAAGGCTAATTAACTGATCTCTCACTACAACCATTCGATTTCAAGCCTATCAACTCTAATACATCAAATACAGTTAAAACAAGCTATGACAAGTCAATAACAAAAATTATAATGCAGGTTCTACGTAACGACGGACCGGGTCGTTACAATTGACTTGTATTAGATATTTGGGGGAAAGAAAGTGGCCATTGTTATTTGTTCCAGTGTTTACTTGGATTCCTGTGCTTTATACGTACTTGCTTCTTACTGTCTGACATGCCTACTTCTTTTCGTTATATCCTGTCGCATATTATACTATTGGACCTTAGTGAGTGTCGAGTTGACCTCTCGTCACTACTTCTTCGAGATTAGACGGGATACTCACTGGGGACAAATTTATTTAATATGTACTCATGCTGCACTTCTGTACTTAACTGTACAGGTTCTGAGGCTGGTGCATCTGGTTATCAAACCAGAGCTAGATATTGACCGTAGCGGACCTGACTTCACGGTGAGCTGCTTCTTTTGGCGATTCCCCAGCAACACCATGGAGTTTCATTTACTTTTGTTTCCCGTCTATTTATTCAGACAGTGGGATTGTACATTCTATCTTTTGGTTATCCTGTTAGTATGCTCGTGACACTTGTGACACTAGTTTGTGGCACAGTGGTTATTTTGGGATTTCGGGTTATATATATATATATATATATATATATATATATATATATATACACACACTCATCTGTTGGCTCACGCTTCTTTATAGCTATTTTATCTACCACTGAGTTATTATCTTTCGATATCATGATTTAACTTGTTAAATTCAGTAAATGGGTGAATAATTGAATCAAGTAAAAAGAAACACTTAGTGAAATTTATGTTGGCTTGCCTAACCCCGTTGTTGGGCGCCATCACGACCTAAATTAGGATTCTGGGTCGTGACACTCTTAAAATACAATTCAGAGAAGGGGCTAAACTAGAAGGTCTTGCTTGCCTCTTATTTGTGTCTTGTTCTCATTTTTTGATATTCTATTTTGATTATATCTCTGGATTTCTGTAACTTTTCTTGATTTTGTTGACATCCTGATTCTATAAATCGTAAATCTTATAATAGTAATAATATTACTTTGTTTTGTTCTAAATATAGAGCACACAGACTACAAGAAATACTTCACTTCATGCAAAATAGACTCGCCTACATAATGAACCAGTCCAAGAAGAAGCACCATCAGGTCTGTATCGTCTATAATAATTAAGAGATAAACACAATGCTGCACTACACAATTCAAGGTAAAAAAAAAACAGGAGAAGTCAAGTTCAATTTGTGTACGCAAAATTTCCCGTGTATGCACTTTCCACTTTCTCTGATTTCATCTGTTTAAGAAATAGACCTATTGAGTCTTAGCAGTATGAGTAAAGAGAATTCGGGACTAAAGGGCAGCCAAGTGCACAAAGCATCTCACGTTCACGCAAGAAATCTAAATAGTAATAATATTACAAAACATCCACTTTTGATCATTACTATGTTTCTTGATAGTATAAATAGTAATAATATTACTTTTTTTCTTGGTTGTCTCTGTTTTTTTAATATTAGTGGATGTTTTGTAATCACTACAATCTTATAATTCAGATATGGAGTCTAATAAAAATGTAAGAGTGAGTTGGAGAAATATGGACGTGGTCAAAAAATTTTAGAAACTTGTATTCAAGAAGTATCTTTAAACGGGAGACTTGGAAGTAATTTGAAGCCAGAGTCATGGAACAAGGTTAAGTTAGTGCTGGAGACTTCTCATGCTTTTAAAGTTAGCCAAAAGCAGATGAAGAATCACTATGATTATCTAAGAGAAACGTATCAAGCTTGGTTGCCGATACCTAAAAAGACTAGCAATATTTATGATCCAACAACTAATATCATTCTAATGTCTAATAGTGAGTGAGATGAGTACATAAAGGTTAGTTCATTATCCAGTAAACTTTTTTTTTTTTTTTTGTAGAAAATGGTTTGCGTGTATATTAAAAGTATGATTTTATATATTTGGATATAGGCTCATCCAAAAGCCAAGACATTGAAGAGTTCACCTCTACCCTTCCCGGATCTTTGTACAACACTTTTCGAGGGTTCTACTGCAACCGGCATTCATGGTTGGAGTCCAAGTTGTTCGATTCTCCGACCTGGTATCTCACCTTTATCCACTAATATAGATTTAGATACCTTTAATGATGTTAAAGATCTACTTGGTGACAAAAATGATGGGACTTCTGTTAATTCTCCAGTTTCAATAGAAAGGAAAAATGCGGGAAAGAAAAGAAAAACCAAATTGTCTCGAGTAGAAATTCAAGATAAGATGAGTACTGCTTTGGAAATATTGATTAAAAAAAATAGTGCGCCTAATGTTGAGGAATGTATGGTAAAACTAGAGGGACTTGGATGGGAAGAACCATTATACAGTGCAGCTATTAGTATACTTTGTGAAGGTGATAGCTATAGACAAGCATGGATGCAAATGACATAGGTTGACAAATTGGAGAGTTGGGTCAAAGCAATGGGGAAAAAATGGGAATGCTTTAATTTTGCTAATTAACTAGCTGGAGTATGTTTTAGATGTTGATTTTATGCAATATTGCTTTATTATTTTCAACTAGTATCTATTATGAAACTTTTTGATACTATATTATGCTTTGAATAAATTTATTCGTGAAATACACTTTTTTAGTGTTGGTTATGCTTGATGGCTATATAATAAACTTTTATAATGACTTTGTTGTGCTTCTGAAATTTTTTGTGCTTATAGAATATATTTCATGTTGTGCTACCTATTGCTTATTATATTTTTCTCTTTGTTAAAACAGATTGAACATGGATATCGACGATCAAATATTGTTGTTGATGTGCTTGTATTGGTATGGAAATAGTTTTAGACTGGAGTATGATCAAAGAAATAAAGATCTAACTTCATCTTTATCTGGTTAAAAGTATACGTTAGAACTATTTTCGGGCAATAATCGACAATGTATAGAATTGATGCGCATGTCACGTATGTTAGGTAGTTTTGTACTTTAGTCATTTAAAATATTTTTTTAGTATTTAAATTTTAAAACTTGATATGATTATCAGTCAGTTTTTCAAATATTCTAATGTTTGTGCATCTAAATTATAACTAGTTTGAGTTTATTATTTTAATTTGTTGGATAAGTTTGATTAGAAGATAAATTTACGCTCAATTTTTTTTTTTTGGTTACATTTCGTTACTACAATTGTTGTTATTATATATAATTCTCATTTATAGTTCAAATAGTTTAACATTTGGATCTTACATAAAATATTGATTTATATCTTATAATATTTAAATTTATCTTAAATAATACCTTTTTTTGTTTAACTTTATATTTTCACTAATTGATATAATATTTAATCACTTTTTTTTGAATTGTATATGTTTATATATATATATATATATATATATATATATATATATATATATATATATATATATATATATATATATATATATATATATATATATATATCAAGCAGTCTTAATAATTCAATGTTCAGATCTGCATACCACATCTTAATATTCAGATGTGCATTCACATTCAGACGTCTTAATCTTAAACAAATGAGGCCTTAGTCTCATGCAGAAATTTGGGATAGGGCTTAGTCCTATGAATATTGAAGACAGTGCTTAGACTTATGCAAATATGGAGGTAGGGCTTAGCCTCATGCAGGATTTGGGACAGAGCTTAGTCACACGCAAGGTTTGGGATAGGGCTTAGTCCCATGCAAATTGAAGCCAGAGCTTAGCCTTATGCCAATAGAGAGGCAGGGCTTAGCCTCATGCAAGATTGAGACAGAGCTTAGTCTCATGCATAAATTCAGGACAGGGCTTAGTCTCAATCAGAAATTCAGGACAGGGCTTAGTCCCATGCAAATTGAAGGCAGAGTTTAGCTTTATGCAAATATAGAGGTGTTGATACCCAATTTTTCCTCAAAAATTATTTCAAATTTGCATATATACCTTCAAAGTCAGTTTTATAATAATGGGTATTTTTCCATATTTTTATCAATTTATTTTCTAGTCTATTCAGTATTTTTATATCCAATAATTGCTCATAAATTGCATTACAAATAATTTCAAAATATTTCTTAGCTCAATATATCATTTTTAATCCTATTAGGATTTAATTATTTTATAAATTAGCCAATTTGGCATTATTTGGCTATAATTACAATAACTTTGCAATTATAGCCTAATTATACATTTTATGTTATTTTAATCTAATGATCAGTCATTTTATATTTTAAATAATAATTAATTACCTTAATTTCACCTATTTAGCCTTAATTTCATGTTATATAATTACTAGCTATTTTATTAATTATTTATTTGATTTTAATGAGTATTTAACAAATGGCCATCTTTATTTAAATACTAGCCTAAATCAAATCAGACTCCAACCGAATTAATTTAGCCCAATACCCAAGCCCAATCTCTAAAAGACACCCGACCCAATTACCCTATTCATTCTGAGCCGTTGATTATTTCAAATCAACGGCCCAGATCATCCCCTTCCTAATTTAACCCTCTAATGATTACCCCCATCTCATTTCCCCCGTTCTCATTCTCTGTCAACCGCTCTCTCTATATCCCTCTCTCTACCTCTGGTTCTCTCTAGAACCTTCCACCTTTCCCCCTCTCCGATGAACTCTACTCATCTTCTCCGGCCACCTCTCTTGCCGGAGACCATGACCTCTCCCCTCTCCTAGCCTATGTCTCACCCCACGCCGGCTTTGACACTGTCCTGAGGTCCTCAAGTGAACCTAGAGCGGTTCAACTCCTACCTATGGTCCTTCATGCCATTTTCCGGCCACCCATGACCGTCTAAGTAAGGTTCTTACACTTTCCGGTGGAAACCGGTAAAACCTTGAGTGTTTCTCTCCTCTTTGGGTTCTCTCTTCGAAACCCTAACGTATAAAACCTCCGATCTTTCTAGATATGTAACAGATCTATACATATTTCAAGTTATTTTGATATTTTCTTTAAGGGTTTTCCATCTTCCCTAAAACGACTTCTGTTTTCCAACTAGGGTTTCTAAAAACCTTTCTGCAAAAACGATTTCTTCAAGTTTAAGGGTTCTTCTGAGATTCTTCTCGTATTTTCAAATGGTTTCTGTTAAAATATCTTTTTTCATAGTTTATTATGTTAAAAGTTTAGTTTTAACACTGTATTATAATATTGGGCTTGCCTTTATTGATTTACTCTTTTAATTCATATATGTGTTTGTCTTTTATGAATATGTCCTGAGTTTTCTATGATTTTTTTATCCTATTTTTGCTCATTAGGGTTCTTGATTTGGCTTCTTCTGCTTATGTTTTAGTTGCTCTATTTAATCCCTCTAGTTGTTACTTTTTTGTTTAGATGAATCTCTAATCCTATGTGACTTCTTGCTACTACAGTCATTAGGGTTTCTGACTCTTTGATTCTCCCTGTTATATCATGTTCGTTTGTTAATTCCTTTAATCATTTACTGTGTGCTAGTATTGAATCCCTGATTCTATGTGATTTTACTTGAATCTCTGATTTTCCTTTCCTATTATGTGTTTACTTCGTGTACTCACAGGAATCATTATTACTCATGTTTAAACCCGTAATTTCCTGTAATTGATACCTCTCATTGATCTTTTGTAATGATTTCCTTACTGATTTACATCCTTTCAATTATTTCCTTGCCTTATTTTGGTCAACTATGCTGTCACACATTATTTCCTTAATTGAAATGTTCCGAACTAGTCTCAATTGCGTATCCCATACTTCTACTATGCTAAGCTATTTCCTTATATGCTATATGTAGTCACATATGGTACCTTTCCTTATTTGATGTCTGCATAATACCGTTTGAACTTGATTCCTTCAATTCAGTCCCTTAATTAAGGGTTAACTTTGATTCCTACCTTATTTGCTACTTGTTTGCAAAACTATGTATACATTACTCCTCATTTAACAAAGACACACAAAATAGTCTGGTTCAATAGCTCTCTTTCACAACTAAAAACTCTCTATTCTCTCTTTTGTGCCACTTGCTATTACTCTAAGTTGGTCGGCTGCAAGCCAAGGCTAACTACTGTGCATCTCTTATTTCCTGCTTTGTGTTACTGCTTTCTTCATTTCATTGGTATGTCCTAATTCAAATTTCAGTTCTCAAACCAACATGTTTCTATTACTGTTGCAATTCATTGTGTTTATGATAGGCTTTACTTACTATTTTGTTGTTCAACATCTAACTAGAATCCTGGATTCCATTCACATGTTAAGTTATACTCTATTTGTCCTAATATGCATGTCCTTATGTGCTTAATACATGTTCTATGTGAATCTTCATGCCTATGTTTTGTACATTAGTTTGATCATGGTATACTCTAATGTCTTAAGCTATTTGGTCCTGTTATGTTAGTCTAATCCTATACCCTACTATATCCCCAATCCCCTGAATCCTTAGGAATTTCTGATTGTGTACTGCCTTCTACATGCTTGCCCTCACATGCTCTGTATTTGTTCCTCAAATCCCATCGCCCCTACTTGTGATTGTTGGACTATTCTTGGTCCTTTGAGTGGTACTGACTTTGTTTTGGTTCTGAGATTGGTGTGCATGATCTTTCAAGTTGTTTTCATTAGTTAAACTTTTGTTATGAAAAATTATTTCAATTAATTCTTTGTTCCAAAATTGTTTTCCTACTCAAAGTTTTACAACTATGTCAAGCACTCTCACTCTACTCCTAGACCTCTTAAGTTCTGCCCCCTTTGAGTGAGCATTTCTTTGGGATCCCTGAGCTCCCTCTGAACTTTGACACACTAAGGCTAGCCATTCTACACTGCACTTACTCTATCTTGGCTATGAAATATGGGTGTGAGCACTGCACGGGATCCCTTGAGGTCCTTAGAGAAATCTGACACACCCGAATTGTGAGAAAAGCTGTGAAACATTACCTGGCATTGAGGACATGGAGATCTGGGCCTATAATGTAGGACCCCTATAGTTAAATTCTTATTTTCTTCTATTTCAGTTATGTAATTCATATCCAACAGTCTGTAATAATTATTTGTAAAACAACTCTGGGGATGGATAGTGAAATAGGAGGGTGATATGCATGTTGTAGTGTAATTAAGGGTAGAAACCATGTTTACTAGGTTTACTTTTTCTATGCGTAATAGCAGTCATGTTTAGGTACAACATATGCCAAGCATGCCATGCATTAGATATCATGCTACATAGGATCCATATATACTGTTTTCAGCATCTCATCATCACTTATAAATCCTGCCTCTAAGGTAAATAATGACATGAAACAAAATAATGTGATTTTGTCCTATATGCATCTTACACGACCTGAAAACATTCATAAAACTTGCTCTAAAAAATGTGTTAACGTCAGTTGTTATTCATGTTGCCACCATGTTACACACTTAGAAAACATGTTCTAAGGTAAACAACATTAAAAACTGCCGTCTATGTTTGTTCTGAAACTATGCATAAGGTTGTGATTTTGTGTGCGTTTAGAAATCCAGTTTTAGCAATTGCATATGCATAATTCTGCATTAGATATTATATTCTAGGATCGCACTCACTTAATTACACTTAGTCTAACTACGGATACATAAAACAGTCACCTTGTTCTAACAACTGGTAATAAATTCCTGTATGTTCTGTGACACTTAGAATCACATGCTCTTAGGTATAACAATCTAAAACTGTGAAAAATTCTGAACAACTGTGGTATATTAACCCATGCCTAGGCAAGCCTTAGGTAATCAACTTAAATAATAAAAAACTGGAACTATCTCTTGTGACTGTTGCTTAACTATCAGCATGTTTAAACCAGTAGGCAAAACTGATTAGGACTTCCTCTCTGAGTTATAAATCTGACTATGTTGTTATCACTTAGATACCATGCCTAGGATCCGAATTTGGACCTTAATTGTGTAGGAGTCATGTTGTTTATGTGTACTATTTGTGGAGGTGTACCTGAGCCTTCTATGTGTTTTCCATGCTCCCTTTGAATAGAAGTCCTATCTGTTTTATTATATGTCGCCTTAGTTTTTTTACCTTTCAAACCTGAGGGTCTGTCTAGAACCTCCCTTGTAAGATAGAAATCCTAAATTCGTCGGGGACTGATAGGAAAGGACGGGTAACAGCATGCAATAGAGGTCGTGACCAACACTCGCTTTAATTACCCTCACGGGGTGGGAAAGGGTAGATATGGATATGATGACCGGCGCACTAATACCACGTGTAGCCCCTCTTTGAGGAGTGTCATACCGGTTATTGCATTGATGTGATCCATATTACAAATAAACCTAGGATATCTTTACTTGACATACATGCTTAGACCATAATTCAAAATCTAGCCTTTCATTTAACTGTTTCTAAACCTATGTGTACTTAGACTTAAATCCCCTATTATTTGAACCATATTTGTTTATTTGCTAATTGTACAAAATTCACAAAAGCTATTTGGCCGGGAACCACACTTGTGGATCCTGAGGGGTGCCTAACACCTTCCCCTTAGGATAATTTCGATCCCTTACCTTGTCTCTGGTTATCAAACGTAGTTATAAATGAATCCCCTAGATGCCCTAACGTAACTCAAAATCGTTACGTGATGACTCTTCAAAAAAATACAAACCCCTTTCCCAAAAGGAACGAGTTGTCTCAACCAATGTCATAAACGTTTTCAAATCGGGCCCCCGAAAGGAGTTCCTGGGGAAAAAGGGGGCGCGATTGCATGGCGTCTCTGTTGGGGATTTCAGGCTTTTACCATTTCAAGTTGCTTTGTGAATTTGTACCTCTTCCTATGTGCAATTACTTTTTTATTTCCTCTAAGCCTTTAATTTTCTTCAAAAGTAACTGACGTATCTTCTTGGTTTCCTTCCTTTGTAACTGTTTTAAATTATAAACTGTTGTATTTATTGCTTTCATAATGTGCAAATACGTCACTGCATATTTACTGTTTATTGCATTATTCATGATCCAACATTCATACTCCACTCGTGCCAAACAAAATCCTATAGCAATGGTTGATGAGTGGTTGAGCCCTTTCCTATATCATTATCCCCTAAATTCGAAAAGGCTTATTTGCGGTAAAACTAGTCGATCAGCGGTTCAGTCGACGATTCAGTGCCTTTTCCCCCTTGAGTTGTCCGCTCAAGGGTACCAGTCTAAAACCCCAGAGAAACCTTACTCCGTTATACTGTTGCATGCATCATGGTGAAACCTAGCCAGGCTAACGTGTTGTCCACACAATAGCCTTTAAGATAACTTTGTCCAAAAGTCCACTGGGGTTTCCATAAACCCAAACAGACATCATCACATTCTGTGCATTTATTTGGAGAATTAAATGCTTCATGCTAATCTATAACGACTCGGTCCGTCGTTACGTAAAAACCTGCATTATTATTGTTGTTATTGACTTGTTATAGATTGGTTACAATGTATTTGATGTATTAGAGTTGATAGGTGTAACGACCCAGCCGGTCATTTTGTGTGTTGGGACTCCGTTCCCGTGAATGAATCTTCCCATAGCGACTACTCATGCCTTATGACTTGTGTGGGCCGGTAGTTCGAGATTCGGAAGTGATTTGGCCAGTTCAGGAACACTTGGTTCCTGAAGGCTAGCCTATTTGGCTGATTTTGGTTCCAAGCAGCATTTTGAGTAAACAACCTCGGAATCGAGTTCTGATAGCTCCAACAGCTCTAGATGATGATTTCGGACTTGGGAGTGTGTTCGCCTCGGGTTTCTGATGACCCGGGAGTATTTCGGCACCTCAATTGGAATTCAGGATTTCATGTGATTTGGAATTCAGCCTGGAATTGGACCTCGTGATATCATGGTCCTAATGGAATTCCAGAACTGACAATAGCTCCATACAACCATTTATGACTTGTCCGCAAAATTTGGGGTCATTCCGAGCAGTGTAGACCTGTTCTGCGTATTGATGAGCCATTGAAATTTTTCTTGAAATCCTAAGTTTGATCTAAGGGGTTTTGGAGAGTGATTCTTGGTTGAATGATGTTTCTAGTGTTCTGAGAGCTCGAGCAAGTCCGTCAAGTGATTTAGGACTTGTTGGTATAATTTGTCGAGGGCTCGGGTGGGCCCAGGGGTCTCCCGGACCCCGACCGGGGTCAAAAACCAGCAATTGAACTGCTGGTGGGAATTTACTGGCGTGACCGCACATGCGGTCCATGAGCCGCAGGCGCGAGGTTCGCACCAGCGGAATTCCCCTCGCAGGTGCGGCTCCTTTTGCAGGAGCGACCTTCTCTTCGCAGGAGCGGCCTAATCTCCGCAGGCGCGGCTCTGCAGGCGTGGACAAGTCGCGAATTCATTCCTAAAATCACATTTCTTCCATAGTTGACGACCCCAAGAGCTCCAGAATGGATATTTTGGCCTAGGAACTCAGGTAAGTGATTCTGTAACCCTCCGCATGTAATTTCTTCCGTTCTTTGAGAATTTCCTCTTCCTAATTCATGGAAATTCATAAGATTTTGTTTGGGGAAGAAAGAGGGGTTT
>ML248062.1:5961-32281 GCA_005239495.1 Nicotiana undulata
AGTGAGTATCCCGTCTAATCTCGAAGAAGTAGTGACGAGAGGTCGACTCGATACTCACTAAGGTCCAACAGTAATAAAGTAAGCAGGATGTAAGGAAAACTGTAGGCAAGTAAACAAATAATCAAGTACATCAATGTCCGACATCAAGTAACAATCTCAAATCAAACAAGTTTGGTATCCGCCGTGGCGTACGGTCCGTTCCCATATGGTACTCAATCTCGCTGTGGCGTACGGCCTGATCCCACCCTGGTAGTCTCAATCTCGCTGTGGCGTACGGCCCGATCCCACCCTGGTAGTCTCAATCTCGCTGTGGCGTACGGCACGATCCCACCCTGGTAGTCTCAATATCGTCGTGGCGTACGACCTGATACCACCCTGGTAGTCTCAATCTCACCGTGGCGTACGACCCGATCCCACCCTGGTAGTCTCAATCTCGTTGTGGCGTACGACCCGATCCCATAATATAATCAATCATCACTCTGACATGGCGTACAGCCCGATCCCATAATATAATCAATCATTACTCTGTCGTGGCATACGGCCCGATCCCATAGTATAATCAATCATCACTCTGTCGTGGCGTACGGCCCGATACCATAATATAATCAATCATCACTCTGTCGTTATTCTCTTATACACTTAAATCAAGCCACGTATCACAACGTTCAAAGACAACAATACCAATCACACAAGTATACAAGTAATATCTATGCTACAAAAGGGGAAAACAATGAGCATGCTATGTCCTAACTACCCGGACGAAGCAGGAATATCCACTACGTACGGACTCTCGTCACTCGGTGCGTACGTAGCCCCCAAACAAGATCACATAGCAAACAAGGTTACCTAGAGGGATAATTCTCGTCTTACGAGGTTAGAAAGGAGACTCACCTCGCTCCGAAGATCCATCACCGGCTTCCAATCCTCTACGATGACTAAAAATGGATGTGCACGCTCCCAAACTATTCAAATAACGATAATTCAATGAAAATATATTCAATAGATCATAACAAATTCAAATTACAAAGTTCCTCAGCCCGACTCTGTGAAATGACCAAAATGCCCTCAGGCCCACGTGCCCGGACCTCGAAATTTCTTGAAGAAAATCCTACCCGAAGCTTTACTAATTCAATAACACATTTTACTCAATTATTCATGCTAAATTCGTGGCTAAAATCCAAATTCCCAAATTTCTAGGTTTNGCTTCCTTGAAATGCTCTCAAAATTCGCCCATTGTCATGAAGAGATGAAGAAAAATGAGCTAAACCCGCTAAAATATCATTCTACCCAGGTATTTACTCATCGCGATCGCGAAAAATGCTTCACGATCGTGGAGAACAATTTTTCTGGCCCAAAATTTACTCTTCGCGATCGCGGAGAACAATTGCCCAGCCTGCCCGAACAGCCTCCAGTAGAATAGTCATAACGTTTCGCACACAACTTCAAATGTCAAATGATTAAATGTTCTGAAATGTAGACTAAAATATCTACAATTTTCATGTGTTGGTCATCTCCCAATTCCTTATAGATTTCTAGATATAGTTTGGCAAATGCAGCCCATGTGCAACACAACTTTCTTCTTCATCTTCCCGGACACCCTGTAGTTTAACAGATATAACTCTTTGTACACAAATTCAAATCATGAATGGTTTACATTTTTAGAAACTAGACACAAAGGGCTACAACTTTAATTTTTATACCATCTCCAAATACCTTATATATTGTGAGATATGAGCCTCCAAAGTCGAGTCAGTGCAGCAGAACATTTACTCTATGCGATCGCAAAAGGCTTTCCGCGATCGCGATTCACTGGCCCGTTTCTCACATTTTACTCACCAAGGTCGCGACCAAATCCCCGCGATCGCGTAGAACACTGTTGTAGCCAAAAACCAGCAGTGAACTATGGCCTAGAAATTGTCCGAAACCACCCCGAAACTCACCCGAGCCCCTCGGGACCTCTTCCGAACATACCAACAAGTCTGGAAACATATCACGGACTTAGTCGAGGCCTCAAATCACATCAAACAATCACGAAAACATGAATCGCGCAAGAATTCAACTTTATGAACTTTGAAATTTCTAACTTTCACATCCGATGCCGAAATCTATCAAATCACGTCCGATTGACCCCAAACTTTGCACACAAGTCACATTTGACAGTACGGACCTGCTCTAACTTTCGGAATCGCATTCCGACCCCGATATCAAAATTTCCACTTCCGGTCGGATTTTCTCAAAAACCTTCAAATTTCTATCTTTAGCCAAATGACCTTAAATTAACTTCCGGGTATCCGAATTCACTTCCGATCGCGCTTCCAACTCCAGAATCACGATACGAAGCTAATCCCAGACTCGGAATCCCAAACGGACATCAATATCTCTGAAATGCTCTTTAAGCCAAACTTTAAGAAATTCCTTCAAAATGCTGACTTCCACAATATACGCCAAAACTCTCCCGGGTTATCCAAAACCCATTTTGGACATACGTCCAAGTCCGAAATCATCATACGAACCTGCTGGAACTTCGAATCCTTATTCCGAGGTCGTTTACTCAAAATTCTATTCTTACTCAATTTCTTCAACTTAAGGCTTCCGAAATGAAAATTTTCCTTTCAATTCAACTCCGAACCTCCTGAATATCAACTCTGACCATACACACAAGTCACAATACCCGAAATGGGGTTGTTCATGACTCCCAATTGTTGAACGACGTGCTGGATCATAAAACGACAGGTCGGGTCGTTACAACATTGATGCTTATGTGGCTCGTTTTTTGAATTGCCAACAGGTGAAATATGAGCATCAGTGACCCGATGGTTTGCTTCAGCAAATAGAGATTCCTTAGGGAAAGTGGGAGCGTATCACTATGGACTTTGTTGTTGGACTCCCACGGACTCAGAGGAAATTCGACGTAGTTTGGGTTATTATTGATATACTGACGAAATCAACACACTTTATTCCAATGGAAATTACTTATACTTCGGAGCGGTTGGCAAATATATATATTCTAGATATTGTTCGCCTTCACATTTCTAAGGCCCCAGAAAATTTTGCTAAGTAATTTGGGATTTCGGGATGCCAGGTAGGCTAATTATAATATTTTATGTGCCATAAATATGATGTAAATAAAATGGATATGGTAAATAAGTGTATAAGTCATATAATAAGTAATGTGGGGTCCAAGAAGAGGCCTAAGTCTAAGTCAAATTGGAAAATTGCATAATAGGCTAAAATTCCAAGTGAGTTCGCACAGTCCACACTTTGAACGAGCATATATAAATATATATACAGTTTTATTTGATGAAAACCCTATCAAATGAAAGGTCTTCGAGTCTAGTTTCTAACTCTTCAAACCATTCATCATTTAGGCATTCCTACGCAAGGTCATGATCGAATTACCAAAGACTGGAAAAATGTGATCCCGTGGCAATTCTGCGTTCGCAGAATAATTATGTGGTCCGCATAATTGATCTGCGACCGCAAAAATGGTCACAAAATGGACCACTATAGCCCAGGTTTTGGCACCAGTTTCGTGATGCATTTTGCGACCCACATTCCTGTTCTACGGTCCATTATGCGACCGCAGACCCGATTTCAGAGGCTTCTTTTTCCATTATATGATGGAACTTATCAATATGAAGGATAATACTACCGAACCTATGAAAATGGAAATAAGCTGAAATTGTTAATTGCATCCAAGTGCCAAGGACTATGTGATAAATGATGGGAAAGAAATGTGAACCGAATAAATATTTGCTATGGTTATGTACCAAAGTGAGATGGCTTAGCCGATCGGGCCGAGATCGGACTCCATGTTGTACACATGGTGGAATTTACATCGGAAATATGAGTATAAACTATGATTTGGTGATGTCTCACTTAGGATGGGTTAGCCGGTCGGGCCGAGATCGGACTCCGTGTAAAAAGACACGGCGGCATTATGCATTGTGGCACTTGACACTAAGAGATTATAAATCAAAAGGATGAAAAGACGAAATAAGAAACTATGAGACTCTCACTTGTGTTCTCTGTATTTCTGTACAGCATTGTTTGATTTCCATGACTATCTTCTACATGTGTATTATTTAATTCTACTTATAGTAAAGTTTGTATATACATACTAGTACTATTCGATGGTACTAACATCCCTTTTGCTGGGGGCGCTACATCTTTTAATGGATGTAGGTGGCTCTGAAGCTAGTAGCGCTGATCGTAGGTAGCGGTGCCTTCTCTTTCTCCCCACAGCAGACTTGGTAAGCCCCATTTCTTTCCAGGATTATTTATAGAATATGTCACACTTCTTTTTCTTATGTTTTTACGCTTTGAGATATAGCCGGGGCCTTGTCGCTGGCAGGGTCACTTTGTCTTCTCTATCTTTAGAGGCTCCGTATACAGATTGTGGTTGGCATCGGTTATTGAACATCGAACTAGAGATGTTGTTATTTAACATAAATGTTTCCTTCGTATTTATTAATTGTAATAGCTTGGTTAGTATGGTTGTAACTGTTAAAGAAAGACAAAGATAAAAAATTTCAATGTAATGCTCATAAAGTAGGATTAATGGAGTTCATCTCCTTGTTATTCATAAATTAAGTTTGGGTAGAATGAAACCTAATAGGATTGCTCAGTCGGGCTTACTCAGTTGAGCGCCGGTCGCGCCCCTCGGTTTTGGGGCGTGACGAACTTGGTATCAGAGCCTAAGGTTTTAAAGTGTCCTAGGATGTCTCGGAGCCGTGCCTTGTAGAGCCCTTCTTATCGGTGTGTAGTCGACCACATCTATAGTTAGGGGGCTACTTGGACATTTAGGAAATCCACCCTTCTTTGATACTCCAGATCGTGTGATAGAGCTCAACATAGGAAGCTAATTCCTCTGTAAGTCTTATTCTCAAGATTAGTAATCTTGATACCATAATCCACAAATTTGAAGCATGTAAGGAAGGATTGATCCCACCATTGAGTCCGAATGAGATTTCCCAAAGGCTTGTTAAAAGAATGTATTGATGTAAAGACCCGTAAAATTTCTTGCTTAAAATAATGTCCAAATAAGTCCCCGAGTGGTTAACTCTGTGGAAATTCTTAAAACGGACCTTAATTTTGTAAAAATACCCCGAATTCGAAAGAACTTAATTTTTCCAAAAATTGGGGGTTATGCGACGCACTATGCGATCGCATAACGTGTATGCGGACCAAATAGTGGTCGCATACACGGGCAGATCACTGCCAAACTGAAGGGGTGTTATGCGATCGCATAACGTGTATGCGGACAGCATAGTGGTCGCATACCCGGGCAGAATGTTTTCAAAATTTGGACCAGCTGGGGGCCATTCTGCGGTCCAATATGCGGACCGCATGTCAGGAATGTGATCGCATTCTTGACCGCATATTCGACACGGTCTTTTAATTTTCTAAATTTTTATACCCGACCCCAGTTTCATTTAACCCCTGCCCCATTTCATTTTAACAAGTTTTCTGAACAAATAGAGAGAAGGAAAGGAGAGTTCTTGAGAAAGGAAGTGATCCTTCTATCAAAGTGAATTTCACGGTCTCTCAGGCCTGGCAATTCGAGTAATCCCCTTCTTCCCCATTCTAGCAGGTAAGGGTTCCCAACCCCTTTTCTTTCTTTTCATTAATTTTCTGATTTTTAAAACAAAGGGAGGGTTGGCCTGGATTGATTCTTAGAAATATTAGCTAAGACCTTGCATGCATGTTTAATAATGGTGCTAATCTAGTAAGAGGGAGTGGGTTGGGGAAAACTTCACAAAGATAGGGTTGGTAATCTAATGGGTTCACATAGTGCTTGACAAAAGGCTTGAGAGAGTCCAAATTACATGCATGACTTCAAATTCTGAGTTGAATATGTCTAATTGTGAACTTGATTGACGGTACTAGTCGGTTCGGTGGTTGTGGCTTAAAGTTGAAAAGGGAAACTCGACTCCAAGTATGTATGGCTAACTTTAATCTTTGTAAAATCACTTGTGGTGTTTGAGCATACGGTATGTGTATTGTTATAATATGTGCAACTGGTTGTCCGAATTATGTGATGCGTGAAGTGTAATACTTGTCTGTCTTTAGTTGACCACCACACTACCACGTTATGAAAAACGGTGCTAAAAGGATAATAAATCCAAGAGTATAAGTGTATATGCTAAAGGCTATGTAAAGAAGTTGTATTCTTATTGCTGAAATCTTCTATGATTGAACTGTGAATTGTCATCATTGGTATGAGATGTAATTGTCAGGTGGGATCGGGTTGGCGCCGCAACAGGGGAGATAAGGGTTATATGTAAGAAGTGATAAGGGTGTGATTGTAATTGTCAGGTGGGATCAGGTTGCGCGCCACAACAATTGTCAGGTGGGATCGGGTTACACGCCGCAACAGGAGGAATAAGGGTGAGATATGAGGAGGGACAAGGATGGAATTGAAATTGGGATTTTGATAAAGTGAAAATTGTGGAACTTCCATTGTATATCTTTATATGTCTTGTGCAGTAATTGTGTGACTCTCTGTCTGTCTCTTGCATGTGCATTATTGAGTTTACTAGAGTAAAGTTTGTTCATGCATACCAGTACAATTCAAATGTACTGACGTCCCTTTTGTCGGGGGCGCTACATTCCATTGATGATTGTAGGTGGTTCTATAGCAGGTACTTCAGCACACCGACAATAATGCTTCATCTTCGTCCTATCAGCGGTTTTGGTGAGCCCCTCTTCTCTCGGGGCCCAATGTGGTTCATGCCACCTTTCCTCCCGAATTCTTATTTTGGTACTTGTGTAAGGTATAGCCGGAGCCTTGTTACCGGCAAGTATTGTATAACTCCATCGTACTCTTAGAGGCTCAGTAGACAGGAATTGTGGGTTATGTACTTATGTATTTTGGGCGGTATAACTTGTAGACCACGTAAAGTAGACTGTGTGTTCTGTATATTTATAAGTACTGTATCACTTGTTGGAAATGACAGACTTCTATGGTTTAATTTCATATTGTAAGAATGCGTCTTAATTATAATTAAATGATGCACACCGGAATCTTCGGGGTAATACGTGGGAGGGAAAAAAGGAATCCAGGTCCGCTTGACTGGGACTACCCGGTCGAGTGCCGGTCATGTCCCTTGGTTTTGGGGCGTGACAAACTTCGTATCAGAGCCTAAGGTTTCAAAAGAGTCCTAGGATGTCTCGTAGTCGTGTCTAGTAGAGCCCTTCTTATCGGTGTGTTGTCGACCACATTGATAATTAGGGAGCTACATGGACATTTAGGAAATTACTCTTTTCATTGTTATTCTATATCGTGCGGTGAAGTGGAGAGTGAAAATGTCCTTGTCTAATTCGTGCTTTGTTCCAAAAAAAATTCAGCAATGGCACCAAAGAAGAGAGCTCGACTCGGCCTTGAGGCCAATGCCACTCCAAGTGGGACTGTGAATCATGTACTTGGTAGTGCGGGTGAGACTGACTCCTGGCCTTGAATTTTCCGGATCCTTCTAATCAGGATCAAAGCATTCATGTTCCTGCGCTGGTGGAGGGTGCTGCAACCCCTCCCGCTTACATTCCTGATCCTTCTACGGTTCCAGCTTCCGGTCCCGGTACGTCCGAGGGGGACCTCAGAGGAGCTATCCATATGTTAACTCAATTGGTGGCCGCTCAGGCCCAAAGATCTCATGCTACCCCTGCGTCCTCCAGTGGACAGGGAGATTCCGCCGGATCCAAAGTCAACCAGTTTCTGCAGTTGGCCCCTCCAGAGTTCTCAGGTATGGATCCAGAGGCAGATCCACAGGATTTTCTTTATGAGATGTGCAAGACCCTTCGGGTGATGAAGGCTACAAGGACATAGGGGGTTGAGTTAGCTTCGTACAGGCTGAGGGGAGCAGCATATTCCTGGTTCGAGATGTGGGAGGGTTCCCGTGGAGAGGGAAGTCCTCCGGCTAGATGGAGCGAGTTTGTGGACGCGTTCATGGATCACTTTTTGCCTGCCGAGACTGTGGCAGCCCGTGCTACTGAGTTTGAGGTCCTCAAGCAGGGCAGTATGAGTGTTTGGGAGTACCACATGGAGTTCGTGAGGTTGTCCAAGTATGCTCCCTAGTTAGTGTCGACCATGGATGCTCGAGTTCGACGATTTGTTCAGGGTCTCAGTCCTTTGGTTGTGAATGAGGCTGCTACAGCGGCTTTACACTCAGACATGAATTATGGGAAGATTGTGGGGTTCGCCCAGGCTACGGAGGCTAGAAATCTGAAGATACGGGCAGACAGAGAGAGTAGTAGTAGAGCCCGGTCGGTGGGTCATTCAGGGATCGCAGTTTCAGGGGGGAGACCAGTTCAGGGAGGGGGCCAACAGGGCTATCCCAGTTTTATGCTCAGTCTTCAGCTAGTGCACCGCCATCCGTACACCGTCATCAACCGAATAGTCATTGGAGATCAGGATCCGACAGCTGGAGACCCCATCAGTCAGGTCGTTCCGGAGGAAGGTTCCAGCATCAGGGGAGGGCTTTGTGCCCTCAGTGCGGAGGGTTCCATACTGAGCCCTGTTATCTGAATCGCCCGCTATTCTTCAGGTGTGGGGTGAGGGGTCATCTTCAGCGGGACTGCCGTGCGCCTAGCCTGGGCATGGGTAGGGGGTTTGCCCAGTCATCCGATTCTTCAGCCGCCACAACTTCAGTGCGTCCTCCAGCTCCAGCATGGCGTGGTGTAATTAGGGGTGGGGCTCGTGGTAGAGGCGGACCCAGCCGATTCTATGCTTTGAGTTGTCGCCAGAACGTGGAGGCTTCTCCAGATGTTGTCACAGGTATTCTGAATGTTCAAGCACTTGATTGCTATGCTCTTATTGATCCGGGATCCTTCTTGTCCTATGTTACCCCATTTATTGCTTCAAGTTTTGGGATAAAACCCGAGCGTCTTCATGAGCCGTTCTCCGTATCAACTCCGGTTGGTGATTCTATCACAACAGCGCGAGTCTATAAGAATTGTGTTGTCATGGTATGTTGTCGCGTTACCACGGCTGATCTTATTGAGCTGGAGATGATAGATTTTGATATTATTATGGGAATGGACTGGCTTTATTCGTGCTTTGCCAAGCTCGATTGCTGAACGAGAGTCATGAGACTCGAGTTTCCTAATGAGTCGGTTACTGAGTGGAATGGGAATGGTGTGGTGCCGAAAGGTAGGTTTATCTCCTGCCTTAAGGCCTCGAAGATGATTAAGAAAGGGTGTATCTATCATTTGGTCCGGGTCGCGGACACCGCTTTAGAAGTGTCGGCCCCCGAGTCTGTGCCAGTCGTGAATGAGTTTCTTGAATTATTTCCGAACGAGCTTCCAGGGGTTCCACTATATAGAGAGGTTGATTTTGGGATTGATGTACTACCAGATACGCAGCCAATATCTATCCCACCATACAGAATGGCGCCAGCAGAATTAAGGGAGTTAAAGGAGCAGTTGAAGGATNTTATCGATTATCGACAGCTCAATAAGGTCACTATCAAAACAAGTATCCATTGACTCGAATAGATGATTTGTTTGATCAATTGCAAGGTGCGAGGTTCTTCTCCAAAATTGATTTACGGTCTGGGTATCATCAGTTGAAGATCAGGGAGCAGGATATTCCTAAGACCGCCTTCAGGACTCGTTATGGTCATTTTGAATTTCTGGTAATGTCCTTTGGGCTGACCAATGCTCCAGCAGCTTTTATGGATCTTATGAATCGGATTTTCAAGCCATTTCTAGACTCCTTCGTGATTGTTTTTATTGATGACATCCTTGTCTACTCGCGGAGTCGGGCAGATCATGCTAATCACCTTAGAGCAGTCCTACAGACTCTTCGTCATCACCACCTGTATGCTAAATTTTCGAAATGTGAGTTTTGGCTGGAATCAGTCGCGTTTTTGGGTCATGTTGTTTCCAGGGAAGGGATTCAGGTTGATCCCAGAAGATCGCAACAGTGAAATATTGGCCTAGACCAACGACCCCGACGGAGGTTCGCATTTTCTTGGGACTAGCGGGGTATTATCGGAGGTTTGTGGAGGGATTCTCCACCCTCGCCTGCCCATTGACTAAATTGATGCAGAAAGTAGTTAAGTTTCAGTGGTCCGATGCTTGTGAAAAAAGTTTTCAAGAATTGAAGTCGAGATTGACTTCGGCACCGGTGTTAACATTGCCAGAAGGTTCAGAGGGATTTGTGGTCTATTGCGATGCTTCAAGGGTTGGTTTGGGGTGTGTGTTGATGCAACGTGGGAAGGTCAAAGCGTATGCTTCCAGTAAACTCAAGAATCACGAGGAGAATTATCCGACGCATGATTTGGAACTCGCGGCTGTGGTGTTTGCATTAAAAATTTGGCAGCATTATCTTTATGGAGTCCACGTGGATGTGTTCTCAGACCATAAGAGTCTTCAGTATTTATTCAAGCAGAAGGAACTAAATCTGAGGCAGCGGAGGTGGTTAGAATTGCTTAAGGATTATGATATGAACATCTTGTACCATCCAGGAAAGGCGAATGTGGTGGCCGACGCTCTCAGTCGGAAATCTATGGGTAGTTTGGCTCATTTGGAAGCGGATCAGAGGCCCTTGGCTCGGGAGGTTTATCAATTGGCCAGTTTGGGGGTTTGTCTTTCGACCTCAGGCGAGGGGGAAGTTATGGTGCATAATGGGGCAGAATTGTCACTTGTAGCGAAAGTCAAGGAGAAGCAGTTTGATAATCCAGCATTGGCACAGTTGAAGGAGGCAGTTCTGAAAGCAAGATTTCGGCATTTTCGCTCGGCAGCAATGACGGAGTTTTGCGATGTCAGGGTAGGCTATCTGTTCCCGATGTAGATAATGTTCGGGGAAGGGTAATGGCGGAGGCTCATAGCTCCCGGTATTCGGTGCACCCAGGTTCTACGAAAATGTATCATGATCTCCGGGAAGTTTATTGGTGGGGCGGTATGAAGAGGGACGTGGCGGGCCATGTATCCAAATGTTCGAATTGTCAATAGGTGAAGGCCAAACATCAGAGGCCTGGTGGGTTAACTCAACTTATGGAAATAGCGACGTGGAATTGGGAGATGATCAACATGGATTTCATGGTAGGGTTACCTCGCACTCAGCGCAAGTTCGACTCCATTTGGGTAATAGTGGACCGACTCACGAAATCAGCTCACTTCTTGCCACTCAAGTCCACCGATACTGCAAAACAGTACGCTCAGTTGTATATCAAGGAAATAGTCAGGCTTCATGGCACTCCAGTTTCTATTATCTCGGATCGAGGGGCCCAGTTCACAGCTAACTTTTGGAGGAAATTTCAGCAAGGTCTGGGTACTCAGGTAAATCTCAGCACAGCTTTCCACCCACAGACGGACGGACAAGCGGAGCGGACTATTCAGACGCTTGAGGATATGTTGCGGTCTTGTGTTTTGGATTTCAAGGGTAGCTGGGATGATTACTTGCCGCTTATAGAGTTTGCTTACAATAACAGCTTTCATGCTAGTATTCAGATGGCCCCATTTGAGGCATTGTACGGGAGGAGATGTAGATCTCCGATCGGATGGTTTGAGGTTGGTGAGGCAGAATTGATAGGGCCAGATCTTGTACACCAAGCTATGGAAAAAGTTAGGGTCATTCAGAAAAGGATGAAACTGCTCAGAGTCGTCAGAAATCCTATGCGGATGTTCGTCGTAGAGACTTAGAGTTTCAGGTAGATGATTGGGTGTTCTTGAAGGTATCTCCCATGAAGGGAGTCATGCGGTTCGGAAAGAAGGGTAAATTGAGCCCAAGGTATGTCGGGCCGTATCGGGTCGCTCAACGGATAGGACAGGTCGCGTATAGGATGGAATTGCCCCCTGAAATGTCATTAGTGCACCCAGTATTCCACGTGTCTATGTTGAAGAAGGTAATTGGAGATCCTTCCGCCATCGTGCCAGTTGAGACCATTGAGGTTAGTGAAGAATTGTCGTACGAAGAAGTTCCGGTTGCCATTCTCGATAGGCAGGTCTGTAGGTTGAGAAACAAAGAGATCGCTTCTGTTAAAGTGCTGTGGCGGAGTTAACGAGTCGAGGAGGCCACGTGGGAAACTGATAAAGAAATGAAAGAAAAATACCCCCATCTGTTTGAGCAAGTGTAGTAGTAATCGTGCGAATCATGGTTCCAAGGAAATTTGATGTTGTATTCAGACTCATGCCAAGGCACCCTATTTTTCCTTCCTCTCCTAATTGCCTTATTGTTGTAATTTTCCAACGCGTGCTAAAACTGTACACGAAGTTGCTAACTAGGTGGTGTGCCACCTTTAAAGCAAATAAAAAGTTTGTGAAACAAATGTGCTAAGTAAGTAATTAATAGTAGTGTAGATTGGTAAATGGTAAGTAAGTAAAATTGTCTATGATCTATTGAGGTGATTGAACTGTATGGGCACACTGAAGTGGCCCAAAACTATGTGCAAATTGTATGCCACTAATTGAGTCTTATGTTAAATGGTGACAAAGAGGGGGGGTGAGCCGTATGTATTCGTCAAGGTAATTGAATATGTGCAAGTATTGAGGTTGGGAATGGTATACCAGTTGAAGGGATAACTAAATTTGTGTAATGACGCTTGGAAATGTGTTCCGGGGGCTCTCTGACAGGTAGATAGGCCTATATACAAGGGAACCTCTGGCGAATTTTTCTGAAAATATTGGAGCTAGTGTAAATTGGGAAGTTGCATATCATGTTTTCAAAAACCAAATGATTTCCAAAATCCTCATTCGAGGATGAATGATTCTTAAGGGGGGGGAGAATGTAAAGACCCGTAAAATTTCTTGCTTAAAATACTGCCCGAATAAGTCCCCGAGTGGTTAACTCTGTGGAAATTCTTAAAACGGACCTTAATTTTGTAAAAATATCTCGAATTTGAAAGAACTTAATTTTTCCAGAAATTGGGGGTTATGCGATCGCATAACGTGTATGCGGACCACATAGTGGTCGCATACACGGGCAGATCACTGCCCAACTGAAGGGGTGTTATGCGACGCATAATGCGATCGCATAACGTGTATGCGGACCGCATAGTGGTCGCATACCCGGGCAGAATGTTTTCAAAATTTGGCCCACCTGGGGGCCATTCTGCGGTCCAATATGCGGACCGCATGTCAGGAATGCGATCGCATTCCTGACCGCATATTCGACACGGTCTTTTAATTTTCTAAATTTTTATTCCCGATCCCAGTTTCATTTAACCCCTGCCCCCTTTCATTTTAAAAAGTTTTCTGAACAAATAGAGAGAAGGAAAGGAGAGTTCTTGAGAAAGTAAGTGATCCTTCCATCAAAGTGAATTTCAAGGTCTCTCAGGCCTGGCAATTCGAGTAATCCCTTTCTTCCCCATTCTAGCAGGTAAGGGTTCCCAACCCCTTTTCTTTCTTGTCATTAATTTTCTGATTTTCTAAACAAAGGGAGGGTTGGCCTAGATGATTCTTAGAAATATTAGCTAAGACCTTGCATGCATGTTTAATAATGGTGCTAATCTAGTAAGAGGGAGTGGGTTGGGGAAAACTTCACAAAGATAGGGTTGGTAATCTAATGGGTTCACATAGTGCTTGACAAAATGCTTGAGAGAGTCCGAATTGCATGCATGACTTCAAATTCTGAGTTGAATATGTCTAATTGTGAACTAGATTGACGGTACTAGTCGGTTCGGTGGTTGTGGGTTAAAGTTGAAAAGGGAAACTCGACTCCAGGTATGTATGGCTAACTTTAATCTTTGTAAAATCACTTGTGGTGTTTGAGCATACGGTACGTGTATTGTTATAATATGTGCAACTGGTTGTCCGAATTATGTGATGTGTGAAGTGTAATACTTGTCTGTCTTTAGTTGACCACCACACTACCACGTTATGAAAAACGGTGCTAAAAGGATAATAAATCCAAGAGTATGAGTGTATATGCTAAAGGCTATGTAAAGAAGTTGTATTCTTATTGCTGAAATCTTCTGTGATTGAACTGTGAATTGTCATCGTTGGTATGAGATGTAATTGTCAGGTGGGATCGAGTTGCGCGCCGCAACAGGGGAGATAAGGGTTATATGTAAGAAGTGATAAGGGTGTGATTGTAATTGTCAGGTGGGATCGGGTTGCGCGCCGCAACAGGGGAGATAAGGGTGATATGTGAGAAGTGATAAGGGTGTGATTGTAATTGTCAGGTGGGATCGGGTTGCGCGCCGCAACAATTGTCAGGTGGGATCGGGTTGCACGCCGCAACAGGAGAAATAAGGGTGAGATGTGAGGAGGGACAAGGATGGAATTGAAATTGTGATTTTGATAAAGTGAAAATTGTGGAACTTCCATTGTATATCTTTCTATGTCTTGTGCAGTAATTGTGTGACTCTCTGTCTGTCTCTTGCCTGTGCATTATTGAGTTTACTTAGAGTAAAGTTTGTTCATGCATACCAGTACAATTCAAATGTACTGACGTCCCTTTTGCCGGGGGCGCTACATTCTTGTGATGATTGTAGGTGGTTCTATAGCAGGTACTTCAACACACCGACAGTAGTGCCTCCTCTTCGTCCTATCAGCGGTTTTTGTGAGTCCCTCTTCTCTCGGGGCCCCAGTGTGGTTCATGCCACCTTTCCTCCCGGATTCTTATTTTGGTACTTGTGTAAGGTATAGCCGGAGCCTTGTTACCGGCAAGTATTGTATAACTCCATCGTACTCTTAGAGGCTCAGTAGACAGGAATTGTGGGTTTTGTACTTATGTATTTTGGGCGGTATGACCAGTAGACCACGTAAAGTAGACTATGTGTTCTGTATATTTGTAAGTACTGTATCACTTGTTGGAAACGATAGACTTCTATGGTTTAATTTTAGATTGTAAGAATGTGTCTTAATTATAATTAAATGATGCACAGCGGAATCTTCTGGGTAATATGTGGGAGGGAAAAAGGGAATCCAGGTCCACTTGACTGGGACTACCTGGTCGAGTGCCGGTCGTGTCCCTTGGTTTTGGGGCGTGACAATTGAGCCCTGGAGGGATTAGTAGAACATGTCGCTAAGGGGAGTGCCCTTGTCCCTATTAATGTCACTGCACCACCAAATCCTACAGTATGTCGGTATGGTACCAACGTACGTTAGGGATGGGGATTCGAGGGGCATCGATTAAGTCGTCGCCCTAACAACCTAAATTCGTTGAGTTAGTCACCCCTTGGTGCATCCTTATGAGAAATACCCGTATTCTACTCACTGTGTATGTACGTCCATAGTGGGGGGGGAAGTTCTCATAAACATGGTCTTGATAAGACACTAAATCACAAAATAGTGCATGCATCTAGTCTTTGAACGAGATCCATTATTTCGTGAATCCACTCCGCCACAAATTTTCTTATATGCAATCTCTTATGACATTGAACTCTATAATCATGTCCTTGAATTGAGTTGTAACTATAGAATTACTACTTCCTACACGCCTTTCTAAACTCTCAACAAGGGACTATTCCCGAAGAACTTCTTACCGAATGAACAGATGGACAATTCTGATTTTTTCGCACAAAATAAAAAGATATTCGACCCTTTATCCTTCTCTATTCAAAACTAAAGGCCATTTTTATTTGAGTTTTTGCTTCAGTATGAATGTTGACATAGTATCATAGTGATGATCTTGCCTTGTTTTATCATCCTCTTTAGTTTGGTAGTGCCCTCACTCTACTTTGCTGAGGCTTTCATTTTTGCCTAGTGATTGGAACCGGCAAGAGTTTAATTTGCTTGGCGAGTTCTCTCTCTTCTCTTGCAAGTTATTTTCTGGATATGGTCTGCTAAATTACTTTTTGTGACATTGCTAAATATCTATCGAAGCTAGGGTTTGTCGAGCCTCTATTTTTGTAGCTGGATCATGCTATTTATTCTTGTTGTTCATCTTATTCTTGGAGGTTATCCTTCTTCTAGTTGTATGGAAGATGAGTACTTTCCCTCCTCTTTTGATTTGCATGATATTTGTTTGAGTGTCTCTATCTGTTAATTGCTCTATTTTGCTACGAATCAAATTGATTTTAATGTTAGTAGTGACTCCAGTAGCCGTGAGGCTTTTGAGTTTACCCCTAGAAACCTCAAGTCCTCTTTTTGTTAATTCCTCCAATATACCCGGTCTTCTCCTGGTTGTTGTCCTATTTTTCCAGTTCCAATTTTGATAGTTGAAGGAAGATCATAATTGTGTCTTTGGCATCTACAAATAAAATTTCCTTTATCGATGGTAATCCACCTGAATCCCTTGCCAATTCAGCTGAATCTGGACAATAGGATAGATATAACAATACCTTTATTTTCTGGTTAACTAGTTTTCGATCTTCTGATATTATTGGGATTTTCAGTATTCTGACATAATTAAACAATGATATATAATTACAGGTGGCGGAGGCAAGTCAATCCATCTTTTCACTTTAGCTACGAATCTGCTTCATTAACTATAAGCTATACTATCCCTTCTCAATCCTATCCCCCATTAGAAGCACTATCCTTAAAGGTTGAACTTTGACCCAGAAAGAGTATCTCTAATTTGAAAATACTTCAAGATATTTTGTCAATGGATTAATAAATACCGCAAATTACATGGGTTGCCACCTTACTTCAAGTTCATCAAGGGTTGATTGCATGCCGCAATTGCTGAGATGGAATGATCTCCTTTCGATAATGGATTATCTACAAATGTGCTAGTCCAACGATCTGCTTATCAGTCTAACTCTTGACTTTTGGTTTTGGGTTGACCAAGGAGCAATACACCTAGTAACACATTCATATGTCAAAGCCTTTCTCTCATTCAAGTCTTATAACATCTCTCAATTTGGCTAGTTGTGTAGAAGTGTGTTGTAGTGCTTCATTGTGAAGTAGAGTTTCTAAACATAATTGGATTTTTGAATTTTGAAGCTATACATCACGTGACTACATGCATAGATCTTCTTTAAATAATTTAGCTTCTCGTAATCCCTTATATTACAACCCTTCCTAGTGGTTACAATGTAAAGGTTACTTCCATAGGCTTTCTCACTTTCTTTTCATTTACCTTGCATCATGTATCGTTTCTCCGTATTTTTCAATACGATCTTATCTCATTTTCTTGACTATCTATCATACCATATGATTCGATTCAATTCACCTCACTTTTATGTACTATATAAGCCCCCTCTTTTAAAACGGACACTAGAAGTGGGTAAATTCCCCTTTACTATAGACTTCTAATGTCGTCAACTCAGTTTAAGCTTGTTGGTTCCAAATGGTGCTCTTTAGTTTTGCTTCCTTACTATCCACTTCATCTGATAACTCTCATTGTAAAACTCATTTTATGTTTTATGGCATCAAAGAGGAAGTCTTATAGAAAGGATGGGGACATATTCCTTTTGTTAGAATAAATAAATATTGTTGGTATCCCTTGCGGATGTTTTTCTATAAAATCATTTACTTACTTCGATGTCCCTGTGACTAGATAACCTAGGTTACGTTTCCCCGATAAATTAATTAACACGTCTCATTCTTTCAAACTTATTCATGTTGTCACTTTTGAGGCCTTATTCTACACTAACTCGTGATGGTTTAAGTACTTTCTCGCCATTGTTGGCGATTTTTCTAGGTCTACGTGGGCTTGTATCATGGGTTCCAAAAGTAATGATTTTCCTTAAGTTCAAGCTTATTTTGCCATGATTTCGCACCAAAGTGCGTCCGTTTTTCAAAAGTCTTAAATGGGTCGGATTGGACGGGTTACGTGGCTTTCTACTCACTCTGCTTCTAGGATTATTGACAACGTCATTGTCATGTGCGGGGAATTTTGCTACCCCTGTCATTCCACCACCTTAGGGAGGATAGGAGTTTTAATTTTCTTTCTTTCCAGAGTGTTACGTCAACCATTAGAACCCCTCAAACCAATACATGATTTCACCCTTATGGTAGGATGTCGTAGCTATGTGGTTTCACCTGTAAGAGTGTTGAGATTAGACGCTTCCAGATTTTTGCACATACCATAAGCACATTGATTCGGTAGACCAGTTGTCGTACCTCTAATCATCCTTCACATGATCAGTTGTCGCGAAGGGTTAAATTGTTCGAATAGTGATAATTTCATAAGTGGATGACTTATTTTACATCCTCATGCGCTTGTGGCATATAGCCTTTATGTCGCTTATTCTTAGGAGTGAAATCAAATTCTATGTATTTCTTTTGTGGCCTCGATCACAACCATGTCGCGAGAGTCTTACACGTTGAGATCAACTACTTACCTTACACTCAGGGACACAACTGGTGTATCATACTTGACCACTTCTTTTAAATCTCAACATCACGTACATGGTATCCACCTCATCTAAGAATACTAGTTACCACTATGCTTCATTTATCTGATAATTGATGTCGTCACCAGGATTAAACCATGTTAGCCTCGTTAGTAGAAATCCTCGTGTCTCTTAGCATATAACCTCATGAAATACTCTGCTCAGCACATTAATGGATTTCTGAATAATTCCAGCTCAATATTGAACTCCAATGTTCCTTATTGTATTACATCTATTTGCTATTGAAGGTTCAAATGTGTCAAAGAGGAAGCATCACCATGTAATCACATATATTCGATAGGTAACTTTCTGGTCAATTCATGATAGCACATCTTAGAGTAATCGTTGAAGGTCACCATAAGTTTAGTTTGGGTGTTCACGTAGAGATTTAAAATTTAGGAGGGTGAACAGGTTATTCTGAACATTTTCCTCTGAAAATTTTATGTGAATTGATAATGAAGGGTACATAAGCGCGTTTCCCAGTAAGCTGCACTAGGAGTACGATGTTTCCCCGTAGCTTTTCCTCATGTATTTTGTGTTTTCATATGTCTATGTCTAAGAAGGTAGTTGGATATCCTTTGTGTATTATCTCGGTGGAAATTATTGAAGGTAAAGTTAATGGATAGTTAGCTTATGTGAGGTATCTAGTTGCCATCCTTGTTAGATAAGTTTGGGGGTTGGGATTGTTTCCGTGAATGTGTTATGGCAAAGCCTGTAAGTCGAGGAGGCTACCTTTAAGACCGAAAGTGTCATGGGAAGAAAATAGTTTTGCTTGATTGTATAACAATTAGTTTCGATTTGAAAGGTACCTTATAGGTGTTATGATTTAAAAATGTGCAGTCCATGTTCATGTATCATTATGATAATGTAGTGCTTGTAATGCTGAGATTAGTGTTATGGAAATATACAATGTGGTGCTTTGTCGAGTTATGGTTGAGTTGTTAGGATGGTTTTGGTGGTTCCTTGGCAGGTGGATAGGCCTTGTTACAAAGGAGATGCTGCCGAAAATTCTGAAAATTTTGGGAGTTAGTCAAAATTTAGGGACATAAGGTAGGTTAGAAAAGAGATATATTATGTTAAGGTGTTTGGGGCGGACTCTACCTCTAATTTGAGTACGAATGATCCTAAGCGGGGGTGAATGTAAGGCCCCAAAAAATTTTGCTAAGTAATTTGGGATTTCGGGATGCCAGGTAGGCTAATTATAATATTTTATGTGCCATAAATATGATGTAAATGAAATGGTAAATAAGTGTATAAGTCATATAATATGTAATTTGGGGTCCAAGGAGAGGCCTAAGTCTAAGTCAAATTGGAAAATTGCATAATAGGCTAACATTCCAAGTGAGTTCGCACAAGTCAAAATTTTGAACGATCATATCTAAATATATATAAGGTTTAATGTGATAAACAACATATCAAATTAAAGGAATTCGAGTCTAGTTTCTAACGCTTCAAATCGTTCGTCATTTTGACATTCCTACATAAAGTAATGATAAAATTACCAAAGGCTGAAAAAAATGCGATCCCGTGGCAATTCTGCGATCGCAGAATCGTTATGCGGTCCGCATAATTGATCTGCTACAGAAAAAATGGTCGCAAAATGGACCTGTATAGCCTAGTTTTGGGCTGCTGTTTCGCGATGCATTTTGCGACCCACATTCCTGTTTTGCAGTCCATTATGCAGTCACAGACCCGATTTCGGAGGCTTCTTTTTCCTATTTTTATAACCCGACCCCATTTTGATAAATAGGCTTTGGGGCTTCATTTGGGGTCATTTTCTACTGAATCTAGAGAGAAGTGAGAGTATTTTAGAGAGGGAATGAGTAACTTAACATTCTAATCACCAATCTTGCACAAATTCTCAAGAAACAAGCATGCTAATCTCTAGCTCACTATCTTCTGGGTAAGTCCTGCTTCTAATATTTCATATATGAGATTATGAGTTCAAAAATATATTGTGGGGTTAGAAATAGTCCATGCATGCGATATTAAGCTATAGTATGTGGGATTAATGAACTATTTTGGGTAATATTTGATGAATTTGTTAGAGGGAAGAAGGAATTTCCATTGTAGGACCTTATAGTCTATTTCACGTGATTAGGTGTTTGATTAAATTCCTAAGAGAGTTCCACCATGGGTAATCTTCCTAATTATTAATCGATGTCCGATATCTCCTCATAGATTGTTATTGCTAGAGGTGTTGGTGTATTGTAGAAACATAAGGAAAAGCTCTTTGAGGTATGTATGGCTAACTCTAATCTTTGTAGAATCAACTCGTTAGTGTCCGAGCATTTGGTATGGGTCCCTTGCTTGATCATACTTGAATTGTTTGTTCTAATGTGTTGAGACGAAAGATTTTGTTCCCTAATTGTCTTAGTTTACCATGTAACCATGTTACATGAAATTGTGAATCATGATTCTTTATGCGCACAATTCATTATATGTTGGAACTTATCAATTTGAAGGATAATACTACCGAATGAATGAAAATGGAAATAAGCTCAAATTGTTAATTGCATCCAAGTGCCAAAGACTGTGTGATAAATGACGGGAAAGGAATGTGAACCGAATAATTAATTGATATGGTTATGTCCCAAAGTAAGATGGCTTAGCCGATCGGGCCGAGATCAGACTCCATGTTGTACACATGGTGGCATTTACATCATAAATATGAGTATAAACTATGATGTTGGTGATGTCTCACTTGGGATGACTTAGCCGGTCGAGCCGAGACCGGACTCCGTGTAAAAAGACACGGCGTAATTATGAATTGTGGCACTTGACACTAAGAGATTATAAATCAAAAGGATGAAAAGACGAAATATGAAACTATGAGACTCTCACTTGCGTTCTCTGTATTTCTGTGTAGCATTGTTTGATTTCCATGACTGTCTTCTACTTATGTACTGTTTAATTCTACTTAGAGTAAAGTTTTTTCATACATAATAGAACTATTCGGTGGTACTAACTTCTCTTTTGTCGGGGGTGCTACATTTTTTAATGGATGTAGGTGGCTCTGAAACTGGAAGCGCTGATCGCAGGTAGTTGTGCCTTCTCTTTCTCCCCATAGAAGACTTGTTGAGCCCCATTTCTTTCTGGGTTTATGTATAGAATATGTCACACTTCTTTTGCTTATATTTTTACACTTTGAGGTATAGCCGGGGCCTTGTCGCCGGCAGGGTCACTTTGTCTTCTCTATATTTAGAGGCTCTGTAGACAGTTGTGGGTGGCGTCGGGTATTGAAAAATTGAACTAGAGATGTTGTTATTTAGCAAATATGTTTCCTTCGTATTTATTAATTGTAATAGTTTAGCTAGTATGGTTGTAACCGTTAAAGAAAGACGAAGTTAAAAATTGTCAATGAAACTTAATAGGCTTGCTTAGTCAGCCTTGCTCGGTTCAGCGCCGGTCGCGCCCCTCGGTTTTGGGGCATGACAACGATGTGCCCGTGTCTATCATTTCTTATCGAGGTACGCAGTTTACCTTGCACTTTTGGAGGGTAGTTAAGCGTGAGTTGGGTACATGAGTAGAGTTGAGCAACCCATTTCATCCTAAGACTGACGGGTAGTCCGAGCGTACTATTCAGATGTTAGAGGATATGATCCGCGCTTGTGTTATCGACTTTGGAGGTTCTTGGGATCAATTCTTGACGATAGCGGAGTTTGCCTACAATAATAGCTATCAGTCGAGCATTCAGATAGCTCCCTATGAGGCATTATATGGTAGACGGTGCAGATCTCCAGTTGGATGGTGTGAGATGGGAGAGGCTCAGTTATTGGGTACAGACGTAGTTCAGGAGGCCTTAGATAAGGTCAAGATTATACAGGATCGCCTTCGTTCAGCTCAGTCCAGGAAAAAGACTTATGCCGACCGTAAGGTTCATGATGTGGTATTCCTGGTTGGAGAGAGAGTATTACTTTGGGTATCACCCATGAAGGCTGTTATGAGATTTGGGAAGAAGGGTAAGTTGAGCCCTAGGTATATCGGGTCGTTTGAGATTCTTGATAGAGTGGGAGAGGTGGCTTATAGACTTTCCTTAGTTCATCTGATATTCCACGTGTCTATGCTCCAAAAATATCATGGTGACCCGTCCCACGTGTTCGATTTTAGCTCTGTCCAATTGGATAAAGATTTGACTTATGAGGAGTAGCCGGTAGCCATTTTAGACTGGCATGTTCATCAGTTGAGGTCAAAGAATTATCCTTCAATTCGTGTGCAGTGGAATGGTCAGCCCTTTGAGGCAGCTACTTGAGAGTCCGAGTCGGACATGCAGATCCACACTTGTTTGCCAATTCAGGTAATCTTCTATGTCTGTCCGAGGAAGAACGTGTGTTTTAGAGATGGGGATTGTGATGACCCAAGGGGTTATTTTATGACTTGAGACTCCATTATAGGCTTATTAGCCATAAAAAGACTAATTTTAATTACCTCAATTTGCGTGCGCAGGCCGGGCATGAAACCAGAAGCTTATATGTGAAAATATGAGAAATAGTAATTGCTAGAGTTAAAATTTGGTTTTAGTTGACTTTGGTCAATATTTTGAGTAAACGGACCCGGATCTGTGTTCTGACGATCCCGGGAGGTCCGCAGTAAAATACGCGCGGAATTTGAGTTCCCGAGGTCCCAAGCCTTTAAAATCAATTTTTAAAGAAATTTATTTTGCTGGATTCTTAAGGAAATGAATAAATGAATTAATGTTTGAAACCAATTGTATCGGGCCCGTATTTTGATTCTGGAGCCCGGTATAGATTTGTTATAGTATTTAAGTACTATCAGTAAAATTTGGTGAGAATCAGAGTGGATTTGACCTGATTCGGACATCCGGTTGAGAAATAGTAAAATTTAAATGTTCTTGAGAAAAAATGATGAGTTTTGAGGTTAAATTCATAGTTTTAGATGTTATTTTCATGTTTTGATTGCACCAGCAAGCCCATATGATGTTTCTAGACTTGTGTGCATGTTTGGTTTAGAGCCCCGAGGGCTCGGGTGAGTTTCGGGTAGGCTTTGGGGTGCTTTGAATTAGTTAAATTTGCTGTTTTGTTGTTTCTGGTGCCTAGGCGAAGTGTTCTTTGTGTTCGCGGTTCTTCACTCGCGAACGCATAGAGTAAAAGTGCACTGGGGTAATTTTGTTCTATGCGAACGCGCGGGCTTGGACGCGAATGCGATGTACTGGGGGGGAGACCCTTCGCGAACGCAATGAGTTAAGTGGGCCTTAGGGAAGGGAGCCCATTTCTCCTATGCGAACACGTCCGTATCGCTGCGAACGCAAAGTCCATTGGGCCTGACTTATCGCGAACGCGGCAAGCCCATCGCGAAGAAAGATATTGTTCAGTAGGTAGCTCAATGTCTTAATTGCCAACAAGTTAAGTACGAGCATCAGCGGCCAGGAGGTTTATTTCAGCGGATTCCCATTCCTCAGTGGAAGTGGGAACGCATTACCATGGACTTCGTGTCAGGATTACCTCAGACCTTGCCGAAGGTTGACGCGGTTTGGGTCATTGTTGATAGATTGACCAAATCGGCGCATTTCCTTCCTGTGGCCACTACTTATACTACAGAGAAGTTGGCTCAGCTCTATATACTGCGGCCGGACCGGAAAGGAGGGGGTCGTGAGATCGTTAGGTTGCATGGCGTGCCACTATTTATCATTTCAGATCGAGGTCCTCAGTTCACATCACACTTCTGGAGAGCTTTGCATCGGGAGATGGGTACTCGATTAGACCTCAGTTCAGCTTTTCACCCTCAGACTGACGGCCAGTCGGAGCGTACAGTTCAGATTCTGGAGGATATGCTCAGGGCTTGTGTGATTGATTTCGGAGGTCAGTGGGACCAGTTCTTGCCTTTGGCAGAGTTTGCATATAATAATAGTTATCAGGCCAGCATCCAGATGGCTCCATTTGAGGCTTTATATGGTCGGCGATGTCGTTCTCCGATTGGGTGGTTTGAGCCTGGTGAGGCTAAGCTGTATGGTACTGACATGGTCAGAGATGCTTTAGAGAAAGTGAAAATTATCCAGGAAAGGCTTCGCACAGCTCAGTCGAGGCAGAAGAGCTACGCAGATCAGCGGGCTCGAGATGTGGCATTTATGGAGGGGGATCAGGTTATGCTTAGAGTTTCACCGATGAAGGGCGTCATGAGATTCGGGAAGAAGGGCAAGTTGAGCCCTAGGTTTATAGGCCCATTTGAGGTGTTAGAGCGAGTTGGTGTTGTTGCTTATAGACTTGCTTTGCCTCCAGCGCTATCCGGAGTTCATCCAGTTTTTCATGTTTCGATGCTTCGGAGGTATCTCGCAGACTCCTCCCATGTGATTGATTATAGCACTATTCAGCTGGATGAGCAGTTGGGCATTGAGGAGGAGCCTGTGGCTATTGTTGATAGGCAGGACCGCCAGTTGAGGTCCAAGACAGTTTCAGCGGTTAAGGTCCAGTGGAGGGGCCAACCAGTCGAGGAGGCGACTTGGGAGTCCGAGTAGGATATGCGGGACAGATACCCAAAGCTATTCGGCACATCAAGTACAATTCTAGACCCGTTCGAGGTCGAACGTTTGTTTAAGAGGGGGAGAATGTAACGACCCAGCCGGTCGTTTTGTGTGTTGGGACTCCGTTCCCGTGAATAACTCTTTCCATAGCGACTACTCGTGCCTTATGACTTGTGTGGGCAGGTAGTTCGAGATTTGGAAGTGATTTGGCCAGTTCAGGAACACTTGGTTCCTGAAGGCTAGCCTATTTGGCTAATTTTGGTTCCGAGCAGCATTTTGAGAAAAAACAACCTCGGAATCGAGTTCTGATAGCTCCAGCAGCTCCGGATGATGATATCGGACTTAGGAGTGTGTTCGCCTCGGGTTTCTGATGACCCGGGAGTATTTCGGCACCTGAATTGGAATTCAGGATTTCATAAGATTTGGAATTCAGCCTGGAATTGGACCTCGTGATATCATGGTCCGAATGGAATTCTGGAATTGGAAATAGTTCTGTATAGTCATTTATGACTTGTCCGCAAAATTTGGGGTCATTCCGAGCAGTATAGATCCGTTCGGCGTATTGGTGAGCTATTGAAATTTTCTTGAAATCCTAAGTTTGAACTAAGGGGTTTTAGAGGGTGATTTCTAGATTGGATGATGTTTTTAGTGTTCTGGGAGCTCGAGCGAGTCCGTCATGTGATTTGAGACTCGTTGGTATAATTTGTCGAGGGCTCGGGTGGGCCCAGGGGTCTCCCGTACCCCGAACGGGGTCAAAAACCAGCAATTGAACTGCTGGTGGGAATTTGCTGGTGTGACCGCACCTGCGGTCCATGAGCCGCAGGCGCGAGGTTCGCACCAGCGGAAAATCAATCGCAGGCGCGGCTCCTTCCGCAAGAGCGGCCTTTTCTCCGCAAGAGTGGCTCCGCAAGAGTGGCTCCGCAGGAGCGGACCAGACGTCGCAGGCGCGAGCAATCCCCAGGGCCCAGGCCATCGCAGGTGCGGCCAATTTCCCCCAGGTGCGAGTCCGCACCTGCGATCCAAAGTCCGCAGGTACGAGAATTCCCCCAGTGCCCAGGCCTTTTTCCGCATGAGCGACCCTTTTCCCGCAGGTGCGAGTCCGCACCTGCGATCCAAAGTCCGCAGGTACGAGAATTCCCCCAGTGCCCAGGCCTTTTTCCGCATGAGCGACCCTTTTCCCGCAGGTGCGAGTCCGCACGTGCGATCCCAAGGTCGCAGGTGCGGAAACCACTTGGCAGACCTATAAATAGCCTACTTCGTGAATTTTCATACAAAAATCAATTTTTCCTCCATTTTTAACGACCCCAAGAGCTCCAGAACGACTGTTTCAGCCCAATTACCTCAGGTAAGTAATCCTTAACCCTCTGCATGTCAATGTCTTCCGTTCTTTGAGAATTTCCTCTTCCTAATTCATTGAAATTCAAAAGAAATTGTTGAGGGAAGAAAGAGGGGTTTGATGAAAATGTGAATTCTGATTTTTGGGCCATTGAGGGGTGATTAATTGAGTTAATCTTTATCCTTAGGCGACGTATAGCGCATTTCTTAAAGAATTATAATTTTCCGGACGCCGAGGTTCGGAGTTGAATTTCCAAAGTACGTCAAGAATGTGTTTTTA
>ML248066.1:0-11424 GCA_005239495.1 Nicotiana undulata
GGACCAATCAACAAGACGCACGAATCCTCCGAATTACCCTCGATGGCTTGCAACTAGCTAAAAGCACATAATTATATCAATTTAGGAAGATTCGTGGAGGATTTATTAAGGATTTCCCTTAAAAACACATTCTTGACATACTTGGCAAATTCAACTCCGAGCCTCGGCGTATGGAAAATTATAATTCTTGAAGAAATGCGCTATACGTCGCCTAATGATCAAGATTAACTTAATTAATCATCCTATAATGGCCCTAAAATCAGAATTCCCATTTTCCTCAAAACCCTCTATTCTCCCCAACAATTTCTTATGAATTTCTATGAATTTGGAGGTAGAAATTCCCAAAGTATTGAAGGATTTAACATGCGAAGCCCAAAGAATTACTTACCTGAGTAATTAGGCCGAAATCACTGCTCTGGAACTCTTGGGGTGTGCAACAATGGAGGAAAAATTTGTGTTTTGGGACGAAATTCACGAAATGGGATTTTTATAGGTCTGGTCAGCAGTTTCCGCACCTGCGACCTTTGGATCGCAAGTGCGGATTCGCACATGCGGAAAAAGGGTCGCTCCTACGGAAAAAGGCCTGGGAATTGGGGGGAATTCTCGCTCTTGCGGACTTTGGATCGCAGGTGCGGACTCGCACCTGCGTGAAATTGGCCGCGCCTGCGATGGCTTGGGCCCTGGGGAATGGTCGCGCCTGCGGAGCCTGGTCCGCTCCTGCGAAGCCGCTCCTGCGAGAAAAAGGCCGCTCCTGTGGCTGGTGCCACGCCTGCGATTGGAAGGCCGTTGGTGCGAGCCTCGCGCCTGCGGCTCATGGACCATAGGTGCGGTCACACCAGTAAATTTCCCACTAGCTATGCAATTGCTTGTTTTTGACCCCGCTTGGGGTCCGAGGGACCCCTGGGCCCACCCGAGCCCTCGACAAATTATACCAACAAGTCCCAAATCACATGACGGACTTGCTTGAGCTCCCAGAACACTAAAAACATCATCCAAACTATAAATCACTCTCCAAAACCCCTTAGTTTAAAACTTAGGATTTCAAGAAAATTCAAATGGCTCACCGATACGCCGAACGGGTCTATACTGCTCGGAATGACCCCAAATTTTGCGGACAAGTCATAAATGACTATACGGAACTATTGCCAGTTTTGGAATTCCATTCGGACCATGATATCACGAGGTCCAATTCCAGGCTGAATTCCAAATCTTATGAAATCTTGAATTCCAGTTCAGGTGCCGAAATACTCCCGGGTCATCAGAAACCCGAGGCGAACACACTCCTAAGTACGAAATCATCATCCGGAGCTGCTGGAGCTATTAGAACTCGATTCCGAGGTCATTTGCTAAAAATGCTGCTCGGAACCAAAATTTGCCAAATAGGCTAGCCTTCAGAAACCAAGTGTTCCTGAATTGGCCAAATCACTTCTGAATCTCGAACTACCTGCCCACACAAGTCATAAGGCACGAGTAGCCGCTATGGAAAGAGTCATTCATGGGAACGGAGTCCCAACACACAAAACGACCGGCTGGGTCGTTACAAAATCAACACATTTCATTCATGTGGCAAGTACTTATACTTCAGAGTGATTGGCTGAGTTATATATTCGGGAGATAGTTCTCCATCATGGTGTGCCCGTTTCAATCATTTGTGATCGGGGTACGCAGTTTACTTCGCACTTTTGGAGATAAGTTCAGCGTGAGTTGGGTACCCGAGTAGAGTGGAGTACAACATTTCACCCTCAGACTTACGGGCAATCCGAGCGTACTATTCAGATATTGGAGGATATGCTTCGCGCTTGTGTTATTGACTTTGGAGGTTCATGGGATCAGTTCTTTCCGTTAGCGAAGTTTGCTTATAATAATAGTTATCAGTCGAGCATTCAGATGGCTCCTTATGAGCCGTTATATGGTAGACGGTGCAGATCGCCAGTTGGATAGTTTGAGCTGGGAGAGGCTGTGTTATTGGGTACAAACTTAGTTCAGGAGGCCTTAGATAAGGTCAAGATTATTCAGGAGAGACTTCGTGCAACTCAGTCTAGGAAAAAGAGTTATGCCGATCGTAAGGTTCGTGATGTGGCATTCATGGTTGGAGAGAGAGTATTGCTTCGTGTGTCGCCTATGAAGGGTGTTATGAGATTTGGGAAGAAGGGTAAGTTGAGACATAGGTATATCGGGCCGTTTGAGATTCTTGATAGAGTGGGGGAGGTATCTTATAGACTTCCGTTGCCTCTAGGATTATCCTCAGTTAATTCGGTATTCCATGTGTCTATGCTCCGGAAATATCATGGTGACCCGTCCCACGTGTTAGATTTTAGCTCTGTCCAATTGGACAAAGACTTGACTTATGATGAGGAGCCGGTAGTCCTTTTAGACCGACAGGTTCGCCAGTTGAGATCTAAGAGTTATCCATCAGTTCGAGTGCAGTGTAAAGGCCAGCCCGTTGAGGCAACTACTTGGGAGTCTGAGTAAGACATGTAGAGTAGATATCCGCACTTGTTTGCCAATTCAGGTAACTTTCTATGTCCGTTCGAGGACGAACGTGTGTTTTAGAGGTGGAGATTGTGATGACCCAAGGGGTCATTTTATAAATTTAGACTCTGTTCCATGCTTATTAGCCATAAAAAGACTAATTTTAAATATCTCGATTTGCATGCACAGTCCGTGCATGAAACCAGAAATATTTTATGTTAAATATGAGAAATATTAATTTCTCGTGTTGAAATTTGATAAAAATTGACTTTGGTCAACATTTTGAGTAAACGGACCCGGATCTGTGTTCCGACGATCCCGGGAGGTCCGCAGTAAAATATGAAACTCGGGCGTATGCCCGGAAACGAATTCCGAGGTCCCAAGCCTTAGAGATCAATTTTGAAAGAAATTATTTTGTTGAAATGTTTATGAAATTAAAGAAAAGAAATAAAGTTTGAAATCATTGGTATCGGGCCCGTATTTTGGTTCCGGAGCCCGGTACAGATTTGTTATGAGGTTTAAAGGTTAACTGTGAAATTTGGTGAAAAACGGAGTTTGTTTGACGTGATTCGGACATCCGGTTGAAATGTTATGAACTTTAAGTGTTCTTGATGAAAATGATGAGTTTTGAGGATTGAATCATAGTTTTACATGTTATTTTCATGATTTGATCGCACGAGCAAGTTCATATGATGTTTTTAAACTAATGTGCATGTTTTGTTTAGAGCCCCGAGGGCTCGGGTGAGTTTCGGATAGGCCACGAGAGGTTTTGAGCATGTATAAATGCTGTTTTAGGTCTGTTTTCTGGTGTCCAGGGTCCTTGTGTTATGCGATCGCATAGGTAGATTCGCGATCGCATAGTGTAGTCTCAGGGGGCCCTTTTTTGTACTGTGCGAACGCGGATCTATGGATGTGATCGCAAAGATTTGTGTGGTCTAAGTTGTGCGAACGCACTCCCCATTGTGCGACGCGTTGCATTACATCGGGCATGAGGGAGGCGAGGCCAGTACTCTATGCGAACGCACCCCTCCCCACGCGAACGCAATGCCCAGTCCCCCTTACCCTATGCGAACGCATCCAATTGAGTGCGAACGTATAGGTATGTTGCCCAGTAATATAAATAGTCTTTTAAAAACGGGCAAACCTTCTTCTTCATCATATTTTCGAACCCCACAGCCCTAGGAACGATTTTATTCACCAATTATCAACCCTAAGTCATAGGTAATCAATTCTAAACATTGTTTTTTCAATTCCTTACTGTTTTTCATCACTTTTATAGCAAAAGCTAAGAGTTTTCATGATAAAAATTGAGGGTTTGGGTAGAATTAGGGGATTTTGTAAAAATTGAATTTTTACATTGAATTGAGGCCGGATTTCAAAACTAATAGTATATTTGGGTTCGTGGGTTCGTGGGTAAATGGGTAAATGTAATTTGGTCCGAACCCCGAGTTTAGACCAAGCGGGCCTGGGGTCGGGTTTTCACTTTTTTTTAATAGAAAACTTAGGAAAAAATCATGTTTTTCAATAATGTTAGTTCTTTTAGCATTAATTGATGATATTGAGTTAATTATGATTAGATTCGAGCAAGTTAGAGGTGAATTCAAAAGGATAAGCCGTAATTGAGCAGCGAGTGACCTACGAAATTGAGGTAAGTGTTTGGTCTAACTTTGACTTGAGAGAATAGGAATCCCCACTTGTTGCTATGTGAAATGAATGGGCGTGGTGTATAGGTGAGGTAACGAGTATCTATGCACAATCCAATTTTCCTTATAGACATGATCTCCTTTCCCGTTCCCAACTTAATTGATGCTTGTCTTAATTGTTCTAAGTTCACTATTGTTTCTATGACTAGCTGGCCTTGTTATTTTGTTGTTAAATATTATTGTGGTTATTTTGGAAGAGTACGGGGTGTGTAATTGATCCCCTGGTGATATAGAGAGGTTGAGTAGTTTGGCATTATTTTTGGATATATATATATATATTCATGTTAGTTTCATTTGATTATTTCCATTTGTGTTGTAAGTGTGTTAACAATGTTGATTGTTCTCTCAATTCTATCATGGTACGTAAAGACTGAGTTGGGTTGATAGTGTTACGGTGATTACACATATTCTGGCTGGTTTTATTATGGGATGATATTGTTTAAAGCTTACGAGCTATACTGTTTTCTATTTGAAATTGATGAAACAAAATTGATTGGGATAAGGGGGTTGTGATAAGGGGCGATAATTTATTGTGATACGGGTGAATAAATTGATTGTAATACGGGTGAATACATTGATTGTGATATTGTGAATAGGTGGGATCGGGTTGCACTCCGCAACAAGACAGTGAATATGGGGAATAATGATGCTTTACTGATTTTTAAATTTTAAGGATTTGGAAATTCTTGTTTTACTCTACAATTTTCTTATATTTCGTACAAGTGATTATTTTAAAGTAAAGTTTGGAAACTTGGAGATTTACTTGAGTATTGGTTATAGCTCAGATCTGGAAAAGGCGGCTGAGTAATTTTATTGTTGCGCAGTATTTGTTTATTTGTTTAAATTCCTTTCTTGCTTTATCATTTATGTTGTCACAGGTTATATTGTTAATGCCCCACTGTATCCTCGTCACTACTTCGTCGAGGTTAGGCTCGGCACTTACTCAGTACATGCGGTCGGTTGTACTAATACTACACTCTAAACTCTTTAGTGCAGATCCAGGTACCGGCCACTAGTAGAGATATTTAGAGCGGTTATTAATTTATTCGGAGACACGAGGTATATCTGCCGTTGTTCGAGGATCCCTAGAGTCTTCTCCTATTTTCATAAACGCCATTTTATCATATTCAGAACAATTACACTATTTCTTTCAGCCCATTATTTATAGTATTTTGTAGTAGTTCGTGAATTGTGACACCAGACTCTGGGGTAGTTTTTTGATTTATCTATATAATTAGTTAGTGGCTCGATTTAGTTAATTGTTTATTATTTTATATGGTGAATTATTTATTTAAAGCCATTAGATTAAGTATTAATTTAAAATTGTTTTATCCTGTTCAAATGGTTAATTAAAGGAAATAGTTAAGCGAACTCTAACATTGGCTTGCCTTAAAAGTAAGGTGTTTGGCGCCATCACGATCCCTAAGGTTGGGAATTTGGGTCGTGACAAGTTGGTATTAGAGCACTAGGTTGCTTAGGTCTCACAATTTACGAACAAACTTGGTAGAGTATGAAGGATCGGTACGAAGACATCTGTACTTATCTCTCAGAGGCTATGAAGTTAGGAACAATTTACCTTCTATTCTACTCTATCGTGCGAATTTATTCTACCATTGATGATTGAACTTGTATATTCTTGTCCTCTCACGAATCTTGACAACACGCAAAACGTCTACAACCAGACAAGAGATGAAGCCCCAATGACTGCTACGATTAGGGGAAGAGACAAAAGCAGAGCTTAGTCTAAAGCTCGAACATCAGCACCTATTATACAGTCTCAAATGGATCTAGACGCGGAGATTCTAGCTTAGTCGGTACATGTGTGACTAATTCAAATTCCGGAAGGGTTTATAGTTACTCCAGTGTTAGAGATGCACTAGTACGTTTATTAAGGTTGGACAAGTTTAACAAACTATTTCTACTCCATTTCAGTGTTACATCTTTTGAGGACCCACATAATTTTCTTGACCGCTGCTATGAAGTATTGTAGAACATGGGAATAAGTTGAAAGAAACGAGGTTGATTTATATGAGCTGTGAAGTTTAACATTGTGGATTATCAGGCATTGTGACCTATGACTTCGTGTCAAATAGGGAAGTCCACTGTAAAGGAATAGATTGAGGGGTCATGTTTTATATTGGTTTTGTCCTGGAATGTATAAGGCCTGAGATTTTGCAAGAGGTAAAGCTTGGACTTGCGATATGCCCGCCTCCTTAATAACCCTATACCTCATTACCAAAGGAGTTATATAACCAACTTTAAATCTACAGAAAGTTTACTCAGCGTGGAAGTCACGGTTGTGGATTTTTGGGGTGCTCCAGATGGCGTACAATGGTTTACAAGCTTCTAGACTATATGGTTCGTGCGAAGGTTTATTTGTATAGAGCTCTACTTTTGGGATCATTGTGCATAAATATAGATGAGAGTTACCCCCAAAAGAATGATGAAAAAGTATATGAATAAAGGGGGTAGCTCAGCAGTGTTGAGTTAACATAGTAAAAGAAGAAATTAGATGGCGGTGTTTGTGACAAGCCTACGAGGAGGATGACCAGCCAATGCAGCATCAATTACTTGACTCAGTTCTAATAAATCCTTTTGAAAGATTTGTTTCTCGAACTCTCCGTAATGCGTGGTGCATAAGGTTTGAACGGTTGCGTCAGGTCATATGAAGGGGTCAGCATATGCCATCAGGTTCAATAAGTCAGCCCGTCACACTCCTACTTAAGTTCATATACCAGAGGGCGAGTCCCCATACTCATTAAATGGCTCAATTACGATTGTAAAATTTTGTGCGACTCGGGGCAAGTTGATACTTTATTTCGGCTAGTGGTAGAAACTGTCATAGACTTGGGAGATTCATATTTCATTAGAGCACTCAGGCTACGTGTCCCATTGCAGTTACCACTCAACTTACATGACCAGCTAGGGAAAAAGGAGTCGGAATGTCAAAAGTGGAGGTCAGACTCCTAGAGGTGGAGACCTAGCCTGTTGGTATATTTTCTGTGGTAAAGCTGAGGTCGTTACATTAAATGGTGTCATTACAAGAACAATCTCTAATTAGTATAAAGTGATGATTTCCTGAACTTAATACGGTTACGCGTATCTAATAAAATTCTTCTAATATGCTCTACTCTCGGGTGAGCTTCGTAACTCAAAATCTACTTATGTGAGTACTTGTATTGAGAAATTCTATGGAGATAACTGCGTCTACCATTACGTGTTGTAATTTTGTTTAACGGAAAATATTTAAAGGAAGGAAATGGAATGTTTCGATTGGCACGATACGCATGTTGCTTGTGATTCAGAATTGAGGACGAGATCCTCACATTTTAATATGATTTGAGATGTTTTAATCGGGCTACGAGCCGCGGTGGAAGTTATGTAAAGACAAGGTCCTTGTGATGGAAATTCTTGTGTATAAATTCTCCCTTGTGAATTGAAATTTTACTATAGTGCTAATAGGGAATCATTCCTGTTTGGTTTATTCAAAATTTTTTGTTGAAAATAATAATAATAATAATAATAATAATAATAATAATAATAATAATAAGTAAATGAATAAATAAATAAATTAATTAATTATCTATGCATAATTTGCCAAATTCGTGCTATAATTATTGTGCTTTGACCTACGAGGTATGTGCCCGCCCATGTGGCGTTGAATGAGACACTTAATTCGGGTATATAATTATGAGGTCTTAAAGCATCGTATCTCGTAATCAGTATTGTGAAGGTTTGAAAGGAGATTATTGTTAACGTGAAGCTATTTGATAATTCTGTAATTGGCTATGAAAAACTATTAAGAAAATAGAGGCAGTCAAGAACTGGCCTAGACCCACTACGACCATGGAGATCAGGAGCTTTTTGGGTTTGGCGGGTTACTACCGTCTTTTTGTGGAAGGGTTCTCATCCATAGCAGCCCCAATGACTAAATTGACTTAGAAAGGTTCCCCATTTAAATGGTCAGATGAGTGCGAGGTGAGCTTTCAAAAGCTCAAGACAACCTTGACTTCATCACCGGTGTTGGTGTTACCATCAGATTCGGGTTCTCTCACAGTGTATTGTGACCCTTCCCGAGATGGACTTGGAGTAGTATTGAAGCAGGATGGCAGAGTGATTGCATATGCGTCTCGGCAGTTGAAAGTTCATGAGAATAATTATCATGTCCATGACTTGTAGTTGGAAACCATCGTTCATGCATTGAATATTTGAGGTACTATCTTTATGGCGTGCCGTGTGAGGTTTTCACAGACCATCGCAGCCTCCAGTAGTTGTTCAAGCAAAAAGATCTAAATTTGAGGCAGCGGAGATGGTTAGAGTTACTGAAAGATTATGATGTCACTATATTATATCATCCAGGAAAGGCCAACGTGGTGGCAGATGCATTGAGTAGAAATGCGGTGAGTATGGGCAGCCTTGCGTATATTCTAGTTTGTGAGAGACCGTTGGCTTCAGACATTCAGACGTTGGCTAATTTGTTCGTAAGGTTGGATATTTCGCCCAACAGTGTTCTAGCTTGTACAGTCGCTCGATATTCTCTATCTGATCGTATCCGGGAGCGCCAGGATGATGAACCACATTTGGCGGTCCTTAGGGACACAGTTCGGCACGGTGATGCCAAGCAGGATACAGTTGGAGATGACGGTGTTTTGAGGATGCAGGGTCGTTTATGTGTGCCTAATGTTGATGGCCTTCGTGAGTTTATCCGTGAGGAGGCTCACAACTCTAAATATTCTATTCACCCGGGGGCAGCTAAAATGTACCAAGATTTGAGGCAACCATGGTGGAGAAGGATGAAAAAGGACATTGTGGACGCAGTTTGGTTTATTATGGATAGGCTGACTAAATTAGCACATTTCATTCCTGTGGCAAGTAGTTATACTTTAGAGCGATTGGCTGAGTTATATATCCGGGAGATAGTTCGCCATCATGGTGTGCCCGTGTCCATCATTTCTGATTGGGGTACGCAGTTTACTTCGCACTTTTGGAGAGAAGTTCAGCGTGAGTTGGGTACCCGAGTAGAGTTGAGTATAACATTTCACCCTCAGACTGACGGGCAATCCGATCGTACTATTCAGATATTGAAGGATATGCTCCGCGCTTGTGTTATTGACTTTTGAGTTTCGTGGGATCAATTCTTTCCGTTAGGGGAGTTTGCTTATAATAATAGTTATCAGTCAAGCATTCAGATGGCTCCTTACGAGGCGTTATATGGTAGACGGTGCAGATCGCCAGTTGAATGTTTTGAGCCGGGAGAGGCTTGGTTGTTGGGTACAAACTTAGTTCAGGAGGCCTTAGATAAGGTCAAGATTATTCAGGAGAGACTTCGTGCAACTCAGTCTAGGCAAAAGAGTTATGTCGATCGTAAGGTTCGTGATGTGGCATTCATGGTTGGAGAGAGAGTATTGCTTCGTGTGTCACCTATGAAGGGTGTTATGAGATTTGGGAAGAAGGGTAAGTTGAGCCCTAGGTATATCGGGCCGTTTGAGATTCTTGATAGAGTGGGGGAGGTAGCTTATAGACTTGCGTTGCCTCAAGGATTATCCTCATGTAATTCGGTATTTCATGTGTCTATGCTCCGGAAATATCATGGTGACCCGTCCCACATGTTAGATTTTAGCTCTGTCCAATTGGACAAAGACTTGACTTACGATGAGGAGCCGGTAGCCATTTTAGACCGACAGGTTCGCTAGTTGAGATCTAAGAGTTATACATCAGTTCGAGTGCAGTGGAAAGGCCAGCCCGTTGAGGCAGCTACTTGGGAGTCTGAGTCGGACATGCAGAGTAGATATCCACACTTGTTTGACAATTCAGGTAACTTTCTATGTCCATTCGAGGATGAACGTGTGTTTTAGAGGTGGAGATTGTGATGACCCAAGGGGTCATTTTATAAATTTAGACTCTGTTCCATGCTTATTAGCCATAAAAAGACTAATTTTAAATACCTCGATTTGCGTGCACAATCCGTGCATGAAACCGAAAAGCTTTAATGTGAAAATATGAGAAATAGTAATTTCTTGAGTTGAAATTTGATAAAAATTAACTTTGGTCAACATTTTGAGTTAACGGACCCGGATCTGTGTTCCGACGATCCCGGGAGGTCCGCATTAAAATATGAAACTCGGGCGTATGCCCGGAAACGAATTCCGAGGTCCCAAGCCTTAGAGATCAATTTTTGAAAGAAATTATTTTGCTGAAATGTTTATGAAATTAATGAAAAGAAATAATGTTTGAAATCATTGGTATCGGGCCCGTATTTTGGTTCCGGAGTCCGGTACAGATTTGTTATGAGGTTTAAAGGTTAACTGTGAAATTTGGTGAAAACGGAGTTCGTTTGACGTGATTCGGACATCCGGTTGAAATGTTATGAACTTTAAGTGTTCTTCTTGATGAAAATGAAGAGTTTTGAGGTTTAATTCATAGTTTTACATGTTATTTTCATGATTTGAACCCACGAGCAAGTCCGTATGATGTATTTAAACTTATGTGCATGTTTTGTTTAGAGCCCCAAGGGCTTGGGTGAGTTTCGGATAGGCCACGAGAGGTTTTGAGCATGTATAAATGCAGTTTTAGGTCTGTTTTCTGGTGTCCAGGGTCCTTGTGTTATGCGATCGCATAGGTAGATTCGCAATCGCATAATGTAGTCTCAGGGGGCCCTTTTTTTGTACTGTGCGATTGTCACGACCCCAAATCCTAATAGGCCGTGATGGCGCCTATCGTGGAACTAGGCTAGCCAACCATCACCTTACTGCGCTTTTGTTCAATTAAAATAGTTCACAATTAAATAATAAGCAAGCAACCATAGCATAAATAATATAAATAAGTCTTAGCGTCCCCATAATACTCTAAACCACCTCCCAAGAACTGGAGTCAATAGTCATGAGCATCTAAGAATAAATAAACTAACTCTACTAAAACTATAATATATGTCTCTGAATCAAATGCTAAGACTAAATAAGGAAGGGAAATGGAGAAGTTGTGGACGCTGGACAGCTACCTCGAAATCCCGTGAAATGCTGCTATCAACTGCGTCAGCTACTGNGGCACAGGGAGTCTTTATGAGTACGCCAACTCAGTAGTAATGAAAATAAATCACAGTCTGAGAAATATAAACACACAGAACATGTACACAATTCCACAAACCAGTAAAACACCAAGTCACCATGTGACATTCATCAATTAATGGGTTCGAAATTAGTTTTCAGAAAAACCTTCGAAACAAGTGCAATATCAGTATATCTCGGTAAAA
>MDKH01144435.1:0-93422 GCA_005239495.1 Nicotiana undulata
TCATCAAGTATTGATATTGTCCTTAGTTGAGTTGTAATCTTGTATTTTGTTTTCATTGTATCCCACTAGCTTTTGTAGAAGCAACTAGTTAGGAACCTTTAATCTCTCATTGTCTAAAATGTTGTGTGGCTAAGGTTAGTCATGTGTCAAAGTCTTTGTAACTAGATAGTTTCAAAGTGGCTTGTAAGAAGAATTACAAGTTAGTGTGTAGAAGTCTTTGTAAGATTGCCTTTCAAAGCTGCTTGTAATAGTTTAGATTACAAGTTAGTGAAGTTGAAATCATACAAGTGTAGGTCGTGGTTTTTGTCCCCTTGAGTGAGATTTTTCCATATAAAAATCCCTTGTCTCTTTACTTGTCTTTCTAGTTCTTAACTCTCTGGTAACCAGTTGAGGACCTGGTACCTCTAGTGTTTGGTGGACTCTTAAGAACTATCATGTTGTAACAAAAATCTGAGGCATTATATTGTTTTACACCTCCAAGACGTAAGTACAGTAAGATTTTCCTAACTATTTACTTCTCTTCTTCACCCTCAAATATCCACGTCATGCTCTTGCGGAAATTCAAGTATTTTTTGTAGTTTGAACTTCTTTTGGCTATGTAAATTTTTTGAAAGACTTCTACTATATACACTCCATTAATATAATAGGATTTGGATTCCTAAGGATAGGGATTCCCCTATCAAAATAATTCTGTTTCTGCAATTTATATAATTAAGTTTATTATCGGGAAAAGAAAATTGCTATAACCAGATACATTCAGCGTGAATTATAGCATTTGATTATTTACAAGGTATTCTTTCCGCATTGAATATCAATACTAAATCACTAATCGTTACTCCCTCCGATAAAATGATCACTTATTGTTGACCGGAGTAAATAATTACCATCCCGACTTAATTAATTGCTATTGCTATGCACATATAAGCATTCACGGGTACTTCTATAATTCATTATTCCTTTTTTTTATGTGATTGAGAAAGAAGAAAGCATGAGTTTAGACAAACAAATTACACGTAAAACAAATTAGGATCGTCGCTTTCTCGGGATAATACACAAAGCATATGCTAGTCCACTATCATTTTCTTTTAACAAAAATGTTAATATAATTAAGCAATTGTACATGTCAGGTTCTTTTTCAATTTCTTTATTCTTAATCTCATTTTCGCACACTACTTAAGATATAAGTAAAGATGCCTAATCAAAATTAACTAAAGATCCATATCTGTCGGTGACGTCTAGTCTTTTTCCAGAATAAAGTAAAGAGCATTAACTTCAAAACTCAGGCCAATTAAGGGCCTCTCATTTAATTAATTAGATTATTACACCCTCCGCTTTATTTCAATTGATTTTTTTTGGTTGTTTTACACATATTAAGGAATTTATTTTTTAGCATTATTTAATAATGAGATTGACTATATTAACATTTATTCATTAAAAATATAATAAATATTTCTAGGCTCTTTACTCCAAAAACAATTTAAAAGAAAAAAAGGACTGAAAATCAATTAAAGTGTACCGGAGGAAGTACTTCTAAAGAGAAGTGGCATGTAACGTGCACAACTTGTTACTGCAGACTAATGGCCTCGCCCGAATCAAAGTCATAATATCCAATTAGTTCGTACTTAAGTGATTGTTGTACTTTGATTTGGTCTAATTAGTGTTGTCTCTTCTTTGTTTTTTTATTTATTTAATTTTTAACAAGTATAGGCATGTGATTAGCAATATAATATTGGCATATGTAGTTGGAGAGCACAATCTGCATAAAAATTAGGGTAGCCTACTTTATTTGGCCTTTATTACATCATGATCTGATTGCATGTTAGGTAAGGCCATGATATTTATAAGTTAAGAAACACTATTAGACCATATGTGGACAACCATTATGAGAAGATTCCGCATGCCTTTACTGAACAGAAATGTATAATTCCACATCCAGAACAAGGTCATTCACTCCAAAAAATAAAAAGAAGTATACCATAACTATATAGGTAAGATTAAAATCCAAAGACTTGGATCTCATTTACCTCCCCCCCCCCCCCCCCGCCCTTTTTTTTTTTAATCAATCGTATTAGTTGTTAATCTATTCATCTTCTATATTATAATGCACAAGGACCTAAGGAATTGATAGCTTGTGAGCAAATTCTCTCCGTGGGTGAAAAGAAATAATTCAATCTCTCGATAACCTGAAAAAGAAAGGAAAAACAAAAAAATGCGATCAAACTCTATTGTTCGATTCAACCGTGGGATATATAAGAATATTCCATAGGCTGTGTTATCCCATATAAAATACTAGCTAATAGTCTAATACCATATAAAATAGATCGTGGGATTAACTAATACCCATAACCAAACATAGAATAAATATAATATAAAATTATATCCTGGGATTAATATCATTATCCCGCTAACCAAACGAGGAGTGTAACTGTTTTATCTGGATAATTTATCCAATATTTTGTTTTTGAATATTTGTATGTCAAGCACTTTGTAAATGGACTAGCTACAATTCATTTTAATTTTAGTTTCCAGTTGGGCTAATAAACTAGAACCAAGCAACATGGCCCAGGATATTACCAGCAAATCGTCAAAATACTCAGGAATTTGCAAATTTCTTGTTTTTTTTTAAAATGCAATGTCGTCGCATTCTTGTAAAGTAGGTATTTGCCCTGTTATTGGCATATTTCATCATATGCATGGAGATCTCTCGTGGTGAATTTCATGAGCTGAAACATACCATTCTCTGCTGAATTTATCAGCTGGGTGATTTGTTTGCCCAGAGATGCACTCTCCAAAAAAATAGATAATCAAGCAATTTGTGATGTCACAATCGGAGGGTACCTGCAGTGGCGGAGCCACATTGAACCAAGGGGTGTCAAGTGACACCCCTTCGTCGAAAAATTATACTATATTGCTAGTAATTTTTTTTTATTTTATGTATATTTATTGTACGTTAACTCCCCTTGATTTTTTAGTGTATCTAATTTTTTTATATTTTGACACCCCTTGATGAAAATTCTGGCTCCGCTATTAGATACCTGAGATAAAAGTTGACGAGATTAATTAACAGTACGATGGTTAAGAACCAAAAAATCTTAAAGCCATATAACAGGTGAATCATAAAGAAATTAAAAAGCAAGAAATTTCTTTAATTCACTTTGTTCCACGGGTAAGTTAGCAATCATAATGTTGCGTTACTTCTATTACCTTTGTAACCTTCTAATACCATCGCCTACTCATCCCAATTTATAACTAGCTACTCAAACCACGTAAATAATTGCATTGCAAATGGTTGTTCATATATATATATATACTACGGATTTGTATCTAAATAAAACAGAATTTTTGTTATGGCCATATCAGTGCATGCAGGATAAGTTCATATATGCAACTTAAATAAAATCTCATCCTGAGACACATCCCGTGGTTGGTATTAATGTTCAATTCTCACCAAAACCATTTATCAGTACATGCAGAGTATCCACAAATAAAAAAAATCATTTCATGCCAAACCATCTATTTTGATCCTAACTAATCCTAATCCCACCGCCCAAGTTTGACTTAACCTGTCTATTTGCCCCTTCTAGTTCTCCATAAAGTTATCCAAATTCAAAAGCTAGATGGAATTGTTAGATCCAAAAATACGTTAAGATGGACATTATTATCTTTTACCCAAGACCTATCATGTCAAATCATCAAGAATAAAACTGTGTGGAAGTGTATCTGAATCCACGGGAACGAATGAAACTTGTCGTCTTATGGATAGCGGTCTTATAAACCAACATGTAATTTGTTCTCTTCTTTCTAACGATAGGATGCTAGAAAGAAAACCCTACGTCTGATTTGGGGACCATAACACTATTAATAGGTGCACAAATTTATGTATTTCTAATTTTGGCCCATCATGAAATTAGAAACTACATCCGAATATCTACACATAAGATCACATACTTTACAAGGTATCTAATAGACCCATTTAACTTTAAACGGATCACTCTTAATTAGAATATCTTGTATAGTAGGACTACAATTAATCCTTATATCAAGCTGGCAGAGACTTTCACGTCTCTGATAAAATAACAAATACAGCCAACCATCCAAATTGATATTGGTGTAAGTTTTAGCTAGGCAAGCAAAAATATCTTGTCTTAAATTTACACAATATGAACGTCTTGTTAATTACAGCTCACAATGCGAAAACACCCTAATTATAGAAAGTAGACCAAGTTAAATGAATCGGATATATGCGCATTAGTGTGATCAATATCATTCATACAATATTGACGAGCTAGTTGCGCTCCTATTCTTGTCTTGTGTTAATATAGAGGGATATTAGGCTTAGAAAAAGTTGCGACTAGAATTGGAAAAGTAAATCACGCTATAATTATAGCAAATAAATTGAGTCACGCACCATGAATCCATTTATTGATAGAAGACTCCATCAAGCAACAACCATATTGTTACACTGTCAAAATGCAACCTGCCCCTCTCAGTTTAGGAAATATATTATAAGCATATCCTTTGGAATTTTTAAAAAAATTGATATTGATAATCATTTTTATTGTTGGAACTTATCCAAAGAAAAAGGCTTGATTCCAGGAATTAGTTCCACTTCCCTAGCTTATTGGCTCCCGTGAGATAAAAAAGCACATATTTATTGAAAAATTCGAAAATTCCATTTTTTATGTTTTTTTTTGTCCTCGTTGAAATTCTTTCTCGTCAAAGGACATAAATCACATGAGGCTTTTTTTTCATGTGCTCACTATCATGGGAATATATCCTTTTATGGTAACCAGGTAAAGTGGCATTACATGCATGCACTCGGGAAAGACGTACTATTATGTTGGACCAATTTTGCCTGAAGAAATGGGTAATTAAAAAGCAGAATGAGAGAATTAGATTTCTATTTTCTGAGATGGGCTATAAATAGAGAACTGGGATTGAGCAAATTAATTAGCATGTTGAGGAGAAATCAGGAAATTAAGGAGAGAGGTCTAACATGAAGGGTAAGAACCGTTTGATAGCCAAGGATGACTTGCCTGCTTCGTTCTTGACGCTGTTGAAGCTATATATATATATATATGGTTAATTAGCATTCTTGTTTGATTACCAAGCAGGTCTCCTTAGCTACTCTAATTGGTTCTTCCCTCTCATGCTTGATTTCTCTTCTTTTCCAACCCAATTGGAACTCTTAATTAACTTTGAGCAGTACTGCCATCTTTAAAATTTCACTTCTAACTTTGCCAATAGTTCTTTTTCAGTCGTTCTCTAGTTGAGGGTCTATCGAAAACTGTCTCTCTGCCCTTTTAGAGGTAGAGATAAGACTGCATACATCTTACCCTTCCCTGATAACACTTATGAAAAACTATTGGATTTGTTGTTATTGTTGATTTAATTTGCCAATATAATGGTCAGTGCTAGGTGGTTGGAATGTTCTGTAGCATGAAGGGAGACTATGGACAAGGTATGTCAAATTTTAATAATATGCTCATCCCATCAAGCAAACTATATGTTGAGTGAAATGATTAAATGAACTACTCTCTTTCAATTTAGATGATGTAGTTTGACTTGGTTCAAAGTTCAAGAAAAAACTAACACTTTTGAAACATATCGTCCTAAAAGCTTAATGGGCCAAGCCATCCAGAAGAGGATGTGAGTAGGATTTCAGAAACATTATTTTTATAACGTAAAGGAGTCATTCAAATGCAGTGGAGTGGATTACCGTAGAAGAGGTATTCTTCTGAATTTCAGGGGATAGGAGCCTATAGTTGGAACACCGGGTCTTCTCCGCTTAAAAGCCCAAGCCCATTGGGCTTGAGGCAATTTGACACTAGAATGATTGTCTGCTTAGCCCAATGGTTCAATTAAAAGTTCGAGAATTATATTACAAAGAATGTCGATGTAATTTGTCAAAACTTTAAGTTAAATGCACCGATGACATTGTACAAAGTACTTAAAAATCAAGTTAATTACTTAAATATTTTAACACATAGATCTTTAGAATTAGTATTGATGTTGTAACTTACTATAAAAAGTTAAATTGTATATATGCAATAACAATATAAAATTTTATTACATATTCAGCGTAATAAACTTAGGATCAACTTGTCAATTAACTTGGTCATTTGGTTGTCTACTTGAATCCAAAATGGTTTTGACTTTTGAGGTAAGTTTTCGCTATTCAAATTCTTGTTCGGACTTAGGAATAGTATCCAAAAGTAAATAAATAAACAACTAAATACAAGTAAAGGCTACACGTACGACACTTAATTTCTAGAATATGAATTAAGAAAATTGGAATCAAATCATAATACAGAGGGCGCGAAGGAACACGCGAACTTATGTTTTGTTATCTCTGTTAGCCAGATACATTCGCGAGGGGCTTTGATATTTTATCCAAAGCAAATTATCCAAAATTCTTATCATAAGGGGCCCACGGAAAATGAGCTTATCCTAATTTTCAGTTATATGTCAGAAGGATGAGTCATAGGTTCTGCCTCTCTTACCATGCCACGTTTAAGGCCATTGGAATTCCCAGTCCCAAATTGTTGGTACGTATTCCTTAATCCATATATCCCAAAATGAAATTTCCTCTTCCCTTCGTTGCAGTGGCAAAATCAAATTTTTTATCAAGGTTGTTCTATGCTATGTACTTTTAAAGGATATTTAATATATACTATTTATTTTTAAAATGTAATATTTTATTTATATATATAATATAATTTTTTAATAAAATATAATTAATTGACTACCCTAATCATAATGTGGCTTCGCCTCTGCTTCGTTGGAGGTAGGCATGTAAGGCTGTAGCAATAATTATTTGTCATTAACCTCCTTGTAATAGCAGCGAAGTGTCACCTTACTTTTTCAGTTAAAAATCTTCTTCGACCTTTATGTCCGGTCGACACTGATCAATACACTTGTCCTCCAATCCATTGTATGGATCAGTGTAACGCTGCGAAGTGTCACCTTCATTTTTGTTCCAGTTGCGTAAGTTTCACTGTTTCAGTCAAATATCTTCCTCTAATCTTTTAATTATTACTCCTCTCTCCCAGCCGACACTCACCACCTGTCTTCAACTCTCTGCTGCCACGATCACTCTTCATTATCCTAAAACCCTCAACTCCATTAATCGCTTACCACCTGTTATGCCTCGAATTAGCCTTTCCAGCTTCTCCTTTCCCTATATAAATCTCAACTCCCCGCAGCTCATTCCATCACAACAAACCAAACTGCAAGTAGAATAATATTCTAGTTCTCTTCGTCTAGCTTTGTTTTGTTCAAGTTTTCTTTACTAGAAAGAGATGGCACAATACAACGAGGGATACGGTAGCCAGGGGCAAATGCGCCAGACTGATGAATATGGAAACCGGGTCGAAGAAAGTGGGGGCATGGGCACTGGTTCCTATGGAACGCAGCAAGGTACTGGCGGTATGATGGGGGGTATGGGTGGTGGAGAATATGGAACCCAAGGCCAAGGTACTGGTATGGGTATGGGTATGGGTGGTGGAGCCTATGGAACTCAGGGTGGTACTGGAATGGGGGCAATGGGGGGAGAGTATGGAACCCAAGGTACTGCAATGGGTATGGGTACTGGTGGTATGCATACTCAGCACCATGAGGGCCAACAACAGCTTCGTCGATCCGATAGCTCTAGCTCTGTAAGTTTTGTAACATCAATATTTTTTTTTTCTAATACCTCTCGTTGCATTTTATGATACTCCATAGTACTTAGTATTAGTTTAGCTGATTGAGCAAGAAGTTTAAGAAAGATTTTTGCACCTATCAAAAGTATTACTCCACTTAGAATTTATGAAAGCACCATTTCACATACATGAAAGTGCCATTTTTTAAAGAGTAGAAAGAATAAAAGTATAATATAAAAATGGAATATTGGGAGTTTTTTGTTCCTCCGTTAAATTTGATAGTATTAATTTGTGAAATATACGTATCCTTCTAACGTGATTTTTATTTATGTGGTTTGCAGTCTGAGGATGATGGAGAAGGTGGAAGAAGAAAGAAGGGACTGAAGGAGAAGATAATGGAGAAGATGCCAGGAGGACATGCCCAACAGGAAGGTGATCAATACAATGAACATGCACAAACAACTTATACTAGTACTGAAGGAGGAGAGAAGAAGGGAATGATGGACAAAATCAAGGACAAGATTCCTGGGATGCACTGAGAATAAGTTGATCAGCTTGTTCCTTTGTTTTCATTTCCAGCTTATAACAAATAAGAGTCTAAAAAGTGCTTGATTTTATTTCATGCACTCATGTGGGTTTTCTTCACGTTGTATGTTTGAAGTTGTGTAAGGGCAATGTGCTGACTCTATGTGTATATAGGCGGCCATGCCCGCTTCTGTGTATTAAGAAGAGAAGTGAGTTTACTACTCCATATTAGGACACAGGATTGCTTCCATGCGTGGAAACTAGTGGTGTCCATATGTATCTTGTTAAAGGTGTTGTGGTGTCCCATGTTTAATGATGTACGTACTCTTTAGAACTAATATATGAGTTTAAGTTTTGTGTCATAAGTTCTCGATTCGTTTCAATTTAAGTGTTTTAGTTTGAAAAGACACTAAGTTTAAGAAAATAAAAGAAATATTTTGTGGTTTTATACTAAATATGTGCGTAATGTACATAAGGATATGTGGTTTGATTCAATGCCAATTGATAAACGAATAAATAAATAAATGAGTTAAGCAATTGAAATGAGTCAAACCAGTGCCGTTTGCAAGTTATTGACCTCGATATGGAATATGCTCGAGATCAAGCGTTAAGCACAATAATAATAATAATAAGAACAATAGAAAATTGTAAGCAAATAAAAGAGATGAATGATACTATTTCTCAGTGATTGTGTATAATGTGTGGTTTACAAATGAACAGGGTTCCCCTTTATATAGTAGAGGAATCCTAAATAAGGTATAACTCTAATTTCGGAAGTAAAATCTATGATTGGTATCAATAACCGTTAGCGGTTCTGTCGCGTTCCGAGATTCTCGTCGAGATTTGTGGTCGATCGTTGTTCTGTTGCTTGCTTTGTGGTCGAGGCAGACCCTCGAGCCCATAAAATCGGACACGACCGATTTTAACCATATACAAATAGTCCCTGCATTTCTTATAATGAAATGACAAGAAACGATTTGACTCTCGATTCCCCTGTACCTTAATCATGACGTCGTCTTCATGAACATTTTCAACAATTTTATCTGCTAGGTTGTTCTGAATGTAACCATCTTGTTCGGAGCAAAATAAAAAGGGAGGTTCAATGCATAAACTGCAGGCTGCAACGAATGTTAACTCCAAGGTAACAATTGCTACTAATAAGATGATGACAATATTTAATACTGTGTGCCATCCATTTTACCTCAACTAAAATAATTTACAACATACCACATCATAAGTGCCACTTTGAGGTAGAAATTACAGATGAAACTGGCACAACTACAGCAACAGTGTCTGAAGGTTTAGGAGAAAAAATGTTGTCAATGAAAGCTCAACAGATATATGATATCATCAGTGTTAAGGTACATACACATACAACTCTTTACTTAATATATAAACCCATAAAGTTAATAAAATACTCTGATGTTTAACACATAAGCGTAAGCTTTGACAAATCCATTGTTCTTACTTTCTCTTTGCAGAACGAGTTATTCCCTGTTGCCCATGTCAATCGGCAACTTGCAGATAAACTGTTCAGAATTCAACTACAAAGGTCATCATCCAGAACACCAGACAAAAATGCAAGTTCTCCGGTCCTTTTATCATACACTGAAAAATCATCGATGTTTCTACCATAAGAGTCAACATCTATGACTGATGCCGAGGGAACTATGCAAGAAGAACCAATACTTGTCAGTGATGTTAAAGAAACTAAGAAACGAAAAAGGAAAGCAAGTACTCTACCAAAGCCACACTCAAGGTTAAAATTCAAATACCATATTTTACAATTTACTAATTTTCTTAAAATAAATATTTTAATTATAGAGTTTGTCATGGCAGTGATGTCATTCAAATACGATATTTTACAATAAATAAATATTGTATTTATACAGTTCGTCAAGGCAATGATGTCCGCTCAGACGATATGTGATGTACAAACACATTTTGACAGATCATACTGATCTTTTAACAAGGTATAAATAGTTGGTCGTCTTCACAAAGTGTTACATTTTTTGCGTAAATAGTTCTTACAACTGTTTGCCGGTATTTGTGAAGGCAATTGGTATTTTTGGATATTGAAGCACCCTCGAGATGTAATTAGGATGCATGTACGTTTCCAAAAGTTTGCTACGTTTATCACATAGTGTTTTCTTTTATACTACTAATGTCTAATCTTATTATTTAACAAACGAATTATACATATATCATTTACATAATTTTTATTTTACTTCAATTATAAATATTTTGCTTAAACACAACTTTTGCCACTGAAATGTTGAAAGATAAGATTTTTTTCCCTTACCTGAAACATTTAATACTAAGCATCAATAAATACTTTAAAGTTTTTGTTATACAAACTACATCATTCTGCGACGGACTACACATGGACAACGGCCAGCTAGACCATATTAGAAGTGCAAATAAGCAGGTAAGACAAGTGATCACTTTTCCTTCCGATTTAGCTACCTTGATTGTTCACAATTTCTTCTTTTTTTATGCTATCCCCTTCAAGTTGCTTTGCTGCTTTCCCTGACAACATGGATGAACATGAGTCGCTCTTTCTGTATGAGCTGTTGTTCAGACGATGATTTGTGATTCAAATATATTACTTTTGATTTTTCTCTCTTTGTAGTATATGTAGAAATTCTTGTGTAAATTCACCTTTTATCATCGTGTGCTTGTATGAAGAAGTAGATTTTGTGTTACGACTGTAGGACTACCAATCTGTAGGAGAGCTCTATTTTTGTTCATCTAATAAAAGGACTATTTTCACTGTATGATGTGAGGTAGATGAAGCTAAAGATATGAGTTTTTATTTCTGTTGTTTTGGATATGGATCTGTTTATTTTGTAAATTTTATGAATACTTGGACTTGAATAAAACAGAAAAAAAGTAATAGGATTCATATATTAATTTAAACAAGAAAAATAAAGCTTTGGAAAATTCAACAACAACTTGTCTCTTCCTCTTAATTATGTTTTCCTCTACATATCTTGATTTCTTTTCCGCTTCATTATTGTTGTATTCTTCATTAGTGATATAATAACGTCAATAGCTCTTACACCTTCTTTCTTCTTCATCTGCGTTGTTGTTTTACGTGTAAACAACTCGAACTATCATTCATTTTAAATTATTCAGTAAATAAAATTTGATTTTCTAATAAATATGTTTTGTAAATGCAAAGTATAACCATATCTTATGCATGGGCTTTTCACATCTAGTAATAATATAATGGTAACTCTTAATAGCAAGTCCAATATAATAACTCCAAAAATAAAGTTATAATTAGATTATGTTATTAACTTTTAGTTTTAACCTAAAACAAATTTTGATTAATTGTCAGCCCATATTATAGGTGATCATATATACCACGGGATAGCGACATTCACACGCATGCGTGGAACTCGGATTTTTTAAAATATCCCTAATCCACAAACAATAAAAAATCTCTCCGTTAATATTGTGATAGAGTGATAAGTATTCTTTTTATTTTTACTCAAACCTCAAGGTTTCTAGTTATTGCCATAGGAATGGAATCGTTTTTGGTATTGTTTAACCTCCCAAAGTGGGATTTTCTAAAAACATGGACTGTTTAATCTTTTAAAGTGGAATTTTCTGGCGCAAATCCCGAATAATTGAACTCGAAAGTTACCTGATATCACACGAGAAAGAATCTCTTTTACTAAGACCACGTATCTTTCGTCTTTTCTTTTCTTTTTGTATATATCCTTTTTTCTTTGTGGTATCATTTTCTTTCCTTATAGATTTTTGTCTTAGAATGTTATCTTTGTTGTGACTATTATTATGACTAAAAAGTTTTGTTCATCAAAGTTTATTCGAACAATAAGCTACTACGTAATTTTATGGTCTAACAAATGAAAGGGGGAGAAATTAAAAAGGAAGCTCGATTATCTGTATACGAATATAGATTAGAGGAAAAAACATAACTATGCAATTAAACATGTGAATAGAACTCTTCACATGTTCTATGAGGGCATAAGGATCAATGCAAACATGAGTGATTGAACATATCACTTATCTATTATACATGGTTCTCAATGCCCAGTTTCCAACTCTCCCTCTCACCATATCTATGACTAATATTTGTCAATTGATTGATCGTATACAATACGGTCAGAATTGTTTAACCAAAGGATTAGATTCTCTACCAAAACTATTTAAGAAGAACACGGGTTTTTGATAACCAAAAGAATATGTAAATAATTGTAAATAGATTTGTAAATAAAAAGCAGTAATGATGCGTAAAAGTAAGTATATTTCAATAGTGGTTTGAATGTCTCCTTACAAGTTATATTTTACTCTCTTTTATAGGGAATTTCTTAATATAACATCTACTATTTTCAGTGATTGAGCATTAATGGCATTAATGTAACGTTACAATGATTAATCGTAATTGTTGCGTGAAGATTGTGTAACGTTTGACTCATTAATTGAAGATCTTCGAATCTGTCCTCTATTCAGCCTTGATTCATTCTGACCGTGTCTCTTCATCTCCTCAATCTGGTTGAGATTCCCGTATCTGATTACCTCGTGGGTATGTTGTTCCGTTCCTCTTTGTCTCGTACCTCTTCATAAAGTCTCGTCCAGTTGTCATGTCTTCATTGCTCCACATAGATTGCTGAGTCATCATAATTAGTACACGTGTGAAGCTTATTTTTACCAATACAGATAGTCCCCCCCCCTTACCATTTATTTATCGATTTTAATATTTGGTAAGTGGATACTCATTTATGGCGGGAATATTTTATCGTCGCTTCACTCGTACCATTGTATCCGTCTCTGAATTTTTTCGTCACTTGTCACTTCCATTTAATGCACGTGCCACGTGGCATCCTCAGATTTGTTCTGCAATTATTCAGCGCCTTTTAGGACTTTTTGCGGATGCATCAGTCACGAAGTGACAGCTTCAATTATGACTTTCACATCACTGTTTTTTCCATTTTTTGGTGGTCGCCTTCGAGTATAAATACCCATTTTCCTTTCTTTACTTTCACGAAAAACTTCCAACCTTCTTTCTTTATTTGTAAATTCTTCATCTTCGTAAATATGTCTTCTTCAAACCAACAATCTAGAAAGTTCATCATTGTAGATGAATTGACTCCCTCTTCTGCTCCAACACGGAGTAGGAGAGGCGGTAGGCTTAGGAGCTTAAGTTCTACTCCTTCCAGGGGTTCTTCTTATTCTTCTCCCCCGCCATCTTCTAGGTCTAATATTCCTTCGTCTTCTTCGAGGGCTAGGGCTTCTAGATCTTCATCAAAGAGTAGAGAACATAATGAACCACTTCGTGAGTCGAGAGTCGATGAGAGTGTTCCCGCGGAGTTTTTTTTGCCAAGGATAGTCAGGCTATAAGTGAGCAGCTTTCTTCAATGTCATCACATGACAGTGCTGACGTTTATCCTACCCAAATAACAGAGGGCTTAGTGTCTCTTGTACGCAGGGATTGTTATTGGAAGCCTGGGTTTCCTATTGTTGTTCCTAACGATAACCAAAGGATAACCTCTTACAGGACCGGGTACTCTTTTGTCTATACTTATCCCTTCACATTAGGATTCAAGCCTTCCATTGACCCTGTTATCATTGAGTTTTGTCGATTCTTCAAAGTTTGTTTGGGACAAGTCGGTCCTCTTGTTTGGCGAGTAGTCGCGTGCCTTAGGTATTTGGCCAATTTAGCTTTCGTACCCTTTACTTTTCATCATCTTATTCACCTCTATTCTCGGATGTTGTTCCGCCAAGGAGTGTTTACTCTCGCGGCTAGGAGTAAAAGGGTGTTAGTTACTCCAGATGATGACAAGGATAGAGGGTGGTACGTCCGGTATGTTGTTGTCCCTACTGCAGGTTTAGTAGGTGAGAAAATCTCCCATTCCCTAAGAAGTGGAACCTTGCACGTGAGTACAGTTTTGCTCACTTTCCTTTTCTTTTCGATAAATTATTAGTACTGTGACTGTTTCTTTTCCTTTTGCGGCAACCATGGGAACCGTCGAGAATGTCTTCGGTTTCCGTGATTGGGTAGAAAAACTTTTGTCAATCTCTCCTTTAGAAGAACGTTCGTGGAAGTACCTCTCTTTGAGGTTTGGTTGGAAAGTGAAGACCCACGGTAAGTGAAGTTTTTTGTTTTTACTTCTTCCCTTTTTGAGCTTTATCTGACCCCTTTTATTTGGTAGGGTTTCCTGCTTGTGGAATTTCTTTTGCGGCTGTGTCCGCTTCAAAGTTGTCCCTGGCTAAGGATCAGGAGATCATCGTTGGCTCCTTCTCATCAAAAAGGAAGACAAATGGGTCCCGGACCTTAGAGGATGAAGAGGAAGAGGAGGGTTTGATGGTCCATAGGTCACGTAGGAGGAGGATGGTCTCCGACGATGAGTCTGCGCCCGTTGTTGATCCTCCCGTGCCTGAATCAGAACTTTCCGCTCCCGAATATGCAACTCCCTCTCCTGTTCATGAGTCCGTTGATCACCTATTCCAACAAGGTTTTAGTATCGTCTCTGATGAAGCCCCTCTTGTTGTTTTCTCTCCTCCTGCTCTAATTGTTGTTTCTGCTCCCATGACTGTTCCTACTCCCCAGCCTACTTCGCCTGTAGCTCCTACACCCGCCCTCACTTCGTGCCTTCTGTTGTTATTCCAGTAGGGGGTGATGAAGCAAGTTACCATAGAGGTTCCTGCGGCGGGCAGCCTCTTGAAAAAGTCGGGTTAGGCTAATGTATGGTCAAAGCCATTGATAGGCCCGACTAAGAAGTCTAAGCTGGAAAGCCACATCTCTTTGACTTGGATGAACGAGATTGTGCACTCGTCCTTAAAGGTAAAACTTGCTCTTCCTTCATATGTACTTATATATTCTTACAGTATCTAATTTATCTTTTTATGTAGATCAACCTTATAGGCACATAGTTAATGAACAGAATCGTTCAAGTGGAGCAATCAGCGAATGACTTCCAAACCGAGGCTAACAATTGGAAGGAGCGTACGAGAGTTTATAGCTTGACATAGAGGCAATGGAGGAGGAAAAGTGTACCTTGGAGCAACAGGTTAGAGTTGTTGTAGCAGAACTGGCCATAGAGAAGGCGTCTTCAAACCAGGCAGGCAAGGACAAAAATATCTTGGAGGCTTCCTTTGCAGAGTAGCTTTCCCGTGCCATCGAAGAGATTAGGAGCCTGAAGGCCTTGTTGGATCAGAAGGAGGCATACTCTGGTGAACTTGTTCAATTGCTCACCCAAACCCAAGTTGACCTCCGTATTTCTTTAGAGAAGGTCCAGTTTCTGGAAAGGTCTCTTACTCCTTTACAAGCTTCCCATGATGCTGTCGTGGCTGAGAGAGATGAGCTAAGAGCTGAAGCTGAACAATGGGAGAAGGACTACGAGGCTCTTGAAGAAAAAGCAGCCGTCGATGTTAGTTGGGCTTATTTGAATGCCCGTCTTGACACATTGACGGAAATGGGCCAAGAGGGTTTTGACTTGGAAGCCGAAATTGCTAAAACTAAAGAGACGATTGAGAAGTCTCAGCAAAGTCAAAATTTCTCTTCACCTGAAGCGGAGGTCCCTGTTGCTCGTGCCTCGCCATCTCAAGCTACTCCTCCTGCCAGTGAAGACAACCCCCCATCTAGTGAAAGAGTTTAAGGAACTTGGTTCTTCTTTTTATTTGCAACAATTGGTGGTTACCCCCGGTCCCATTGGGGGTAAAGTTTGATCATTTGTAAGTCCCCAACTGACAACTTAGGGGCAACCTATGTATAAACAAATCCGGCTTAGACTAGGTTAATACTTAGTTTTTTGCCGTAATATATCAATATTAATATTAGCATGACTTTTGATTTCTTTGAGTTTTTGTTTCACTCTTAAGTCATGCTTTCTTGAGGTTTTTGGTTTACCTCTTAATTTTTGACTTTGCATTAAAAAATGCTTAAATCTTTCGTACCTTTTCGTAATAGGCACGATTTATAAAAGAGGGCCTTTTTTTATCGACACTTAATGAAGAAGACGTCTCAACTTCATAATGGTGTAAAATATACAAAAAAGAGATAGGAATTTTACATGTTTTTCCTAACAATGTTTTGAAGAAAGTTTTTGTATTATTTTGAACTTTCGTAACATTTTACATGTGTTTGTGTATCGTCCATAACCCTTTTATAATTGTTTTTCTTACAACGGATTGGTATGAACTTGTACTCGTAACTGTTTTTCTTTTGCAATAGTTTTTTCGAATTAATACAAGGGTATAACTGTTTTCATTTATAATAGTTTTTTGAATAAATATAAGGATAATGCTTTTTCATCCGTAACTGTTTTCATTTACAACAGTTTTTGAATAAGTACAAGGATGTGTTTTTTTCATCCGTAACTATTTTCATTTATAACAGTTTTTTAATAAGTATAAGGATGTGTTTTTTCATCCGTAACTAATATTCTGCCTTTAACCTGAATATTCGTTTACATTTACGAATATGTTTTTTGAAACATTCGTTTACATATACGAATATGTTTTTTGAAGGTTTCTGAATCAGGCTTTGTGTTTTTGTCTTTGGCTCTTTGATTTTGCTCATAGTACTTGACTTGTTGGGAAGATGGATCTTCAGGCTTGAGCTTTGACTTTTTGATATCCTTCTTTGTTTCTTCTTTGCCTTCCATACTGTATAGTCCCCCAAGTGTTTGAGCTTTGAAAAATGAAATCTCGAGCACTTGACTATTCCTTCCTTGTGGTCCTTTTCCTGAAAAGGAAACACATCGGTACTCGAAGGTATATAGTTTAGATGATGACTGCTTAACCCTTAAAAACGTCCATCAGAAAGTTGTAACCCTAGACCGGGAATTCAATTACTTCCTCGTGTCTATGCATGTCTAATATCATCATCTGGTGATGGGTTAGCTTTTTGTCTATCATCTAAAATGGTTAGTATAATTTTAGTTGTACAAAAGTAAAATCGAACGTAATGATACCTGACCGGGGTATTCCTTTTACTCGGAAGTAATAATTCTTCATATGAACAGCATTCCAACTGGTTGGTAAGATTCTGTCGTCCATAGTTTCCAGCTCATAAGCGCCTTTTCCAGCAATGCCACGGACTTTGTAAGGTCCTTCCCAATTTGGATTTAGCTTTCGTGCACCAGCTTCCTTCGTTGATTGGAAGACTTTTTTAAGAACGAAGTTCCCAATTTTGAAATATCTGAGGTGAGCTTTTCTGTTGTAATATCGCTCTATAATTTGTTTTTGGGTTGCCACACGTATAAGTGCGGCTTCCCTCCTTTGCTCGAGCAAATCCAGATTTGTTTTCAACTCGTCGTTGTTTGTTTCCTCCGTTTCTCTTATGAACCTCGTTCTTGGTTCACCGATTTCCACCGGTATTAAAGCTTTTGTACCATAAACGAGCGGGAGTTTCTCCTGTGGTTGTTTTTGCAGTAGTTTTGTAGGCCCATAATACTGTCGGTAGCTCGTCAGGCCAGCTTCCCTTGCCTTTTTCCAACCGTTTCTTTAAGTTGTTGACGATGACTTTGTTTGTTGACTCGGCTTGCCCATTAGCCACCGGGTGATATGGTGATGAAGTGATTCGTTTGATTTGCTAGCTTTCGAAGAACTTTGTGATTTGTGAGCCTATGAATTGCAGGCCATTGTCACACACGATCTCCTTTGGTATTCCAAAGCGGCATATTATGTGTCGCCATATGAAACTTTTCACTTCTTTTTCCCGCACCTGTTTAAAAGCGTCTGCCTCCACCCATTTTGTGAAATAATCAGTTAATACGAGTAAGAATCGTACATTTCCTTTAGATGGGGGAAGAGGTCCCACTATATCCATACCCCATTTCATGAATGGCCATGGTGACACCACTAGGTGGAGTAACTCTGCTGGTCGATGCATATTTTTAGCATACCGTTGACATTTGTCGCATTTAGCTACGAAATTTTCAGCCTCTTCTTCCATTTTAGGCCAATAGTACCCTGTTCTGATTACGGTTTTGACTAAGGATCTCGCTCCTCCATGGTTTCCACAATGTCCCTCGTGTACTTCCTTCGTCATGTACTCCGTTTGATTGGGTCAAAGGCACTTTGCTAGGGGACCTCCAAACATTTTGCAGTATAAATTATCACGAACTAGGCAGTACCGTGCAGCTTTTCGGTGAAGTGCTTGAGTTGCTTTTTTATCTTCTGGTACGGTACCATTCTGCAAAAAGTTTACAATTTTGTTTCTCCAATCCCAGGTTAAATTGTTAAATGTTACCTCATTTTTGTCCTGGTCGATTGCCGAATGGAATAAGTGTATCACAATCGCATTGTCTTTATTTGTTACGTCGGTAACTGCTGCGAGGTTAGCTAATGCATCCGCTTCTGCATTTTCCTCCCTGGGTATTTACATAACCTTTCATGACTGGAATTGTCTTGCTAGGTCTCATGCCTTTTTTAGATATTGTTGCATCCGAGCCACTCTAGCGGTATAAGTACCCTGCATCTGGTTTACCACTAGTTGAGAGTCACTTTTGATCACGATTTGCTCGATTGAGAGTTCTCGTGCCAGTTCAAGCCCTTCAATGACATCTTCGTACTCTGCTTCATTGTTAGTTATGGGATAACATTGAATGGCTTGTCGTATATTTTCACCCGTAGGTGATATTAAAACAATTCCCAAGCCGGCTCCTTTTACATTAGAAGAGCCGTTAGTAAATAGAGTCCATATTCCTGGATTAGCTCCGTTGAAGATTTGTAATTCTTTTTCCACTTCAGGGATTATGCTAGTATTAAAATCAGTGACAAAATCAGCTAGAATTTGAGACTTTATTGCAGTCCTAGGCTAATATATTATGTCATGTTCGCTTAATTCTATTGCCCACTTAGCTAATCTTCCTGATAACTCTTGTTTATGAAAAATATTTCTCAGTGGATATGAGGTCACAACAGTAATTGGGTGACATTGAAAGTATGGTCTTAACTTTATAGTTGTCATAATTAGAGTTAAAGCTAATTTTTCTAGATGAGGATATCTAGTTTCAGCATTTAATAAAGACTTGCTTACATAATAAATTGGAGATTGTTTACCTTTGTCTTCTCTTACCAGTACTGCACTTACGTCAATTTCTGCAACGGCAAGATAGACATACAGCCTTTCCCCCTCTTTTGGTTCAGACAGCAGCGGGGGTTTTGATAGATAGGCCTTCAGATTTTTTAGAGCATGTTGGCATTCTTTAGTCCATTCGAACTGATTCTGCTTTGTTAGAACTGAAAAGAATTTAAAACTCTTCTCCGAAGACCTAGAGATAAATCTTCCTAAGGCTGCAATTCTTCCTGTTAGTCTTTGAACTTCTCTTTTGCTCGTAAGTATATTAGGTATTTCATCAATAGTTTTAATCTGAGCAGGGTTTACTTCTATACCCTTATTTGATACAAGAAAACCTAAAAACTTAACTGATTCAACGCCAAAGGCGCATTTTTCTGGATTTAGTTTCATGTTATACATGCGCAGTATTTCGAGGGTGATTGAAAGATGCTGGAAATGATCTTCCGCTTGTGTTGATTTCACCAGCATGTCATCAATGTATACTTCCATTGTTTTCCCCAGATGTTCCTAGAACATCTTGGTCACTAGCCTTTGATATGTGGCTCCAGCATTTTTCAGGCCAAAAGGCATGACTTTGTAACAATAAGTCCCCCTCTTCATCGATTACTTGGCTCTTGAATGGTCCTTGCTTTCTTTTCTTTTGCTTGACATGTACGAAGGATGGATCTTTATTTAGTTTATGAGTCATCACTTCTGGAGGTATACCTGTCATATCTGAATGGGACCAAGCGAAACAATCTGAGTTAGCTTTTATATATTCAATTAACTTACCTCTTCTCGCGGGGCTTAGCCTCGTGCCTATATGAACTTTTTGCTCAGGCTCCTGCTCGAATAGTGGGATAGCTTCGAGCTCCTCAGTAGTTGTTTTAATATGTTCGTCTTCATCTGGCTCCTGAATGACATCGGGTATGGAGTCTATGTCCGTATGTTTTGATGTTGCCTCTGTGGTGATATGGTTCACCTCCTCGTGGCTATCTTCTTCCGAACTTGTTTGGGTGATTTCTTCGTCTTTTGATTCTTCTGCTACCTCTTTTTTGTAAGAGTGTACTACTGAATTTATATTCCTTGAGGTCTGCTGATCGCCTTGAATTTGTTGAATTCCCCATTTGGAAGGGAATTTAATTACCTCTTCCATATCATGGAACCATGGTCTCCCCATGATTACATTGTAAGCCATATCGGTATCAATGACTTGGAATTTCGTATTTTTGATTACTCCTTCTGCATAGGTACTAAGCTCAATTTCTCCTTTTGTTATGACCGTTGAGTTGTCAAACCCATATAAGGCTCGTGCTTTTGGGATTACTTGATCCTCCATTAGCATTTCTTCCACAACTCTCAACAAAATGATATTGACTGAGCTACCTGGATCAATCAACACTCTTTTTACATTAGTGTCATGTATCAGTAAGGATATTACCAGTGCGTCGTTATAGGGAAGCAGCAATCCGTTGAGATTTCCTACTAATTAGCCAATCATGGGATTTTCTACTATAATTAGAGTTGTATCATAAGTAGGACTCCCCTACTATATAAAGGGGGTCTAATCATTTGTAATGGCATCATATTCACGCAATACAAAGAAATATACTACTCTTTTCTTTATGTTCTCAATACTCTATTATTTTGTTCATTTCTCATTTGCTTATTCATTTAGTTCGAGGGTAACTTAGCTCGAGGGCCAAAGCTGCACACATCATTTGGTTTGCTTTTATTTTTCTTTACAGCCAATTTCAATATCGATTTGCATATTTTCTCAGTTTGTGCCAAGTGAAATCACGTGTCCTTAAAACCATATATAAATTCAATTGTTATCCATTTTTAGGTCAAACACATATCAGGTCTAAAATGGATATACAACTTGTTAGATGGATAAAGCCAGCTCATGATGAAGTCAAGTTGAATGTGGATGGATATTGCAAAGGTAGTCCAGGAAGTGCTGGTGAGGTGGCATTCTTAGAGACCATCTGGGTCATATGTTAATGGCATTCCCAGCTTACTTTGGATTCACCATCAACAACTCGGCAGAAATTCAAACTCTTAAAATTGAACTTGAATAGTGTTTAGAAAATGGCTTCTCCAAGGTGATAGTGGAATCTGACTCACTCCTTATTATTCAAATGATAAAAGAGAAGTCAAAAGCTCATGGAAAATCCAAGATGATATTAGACAAATTCAAAACAAGTGTCTCAGAGCACAAGTTCAATTCAAGCATACTGAGAACAATATCAATTCAGCTCCATTTTTCTCTCTCTTCTCTCTCCAACGGCTAATAACGTAAACTTCCTCAGAAGCACATTTTCATCACGCTCCACCTGATGGAGCCGCCGGAAGGCCCTCTTCCGATTAGTAAACATGGGGGAAATACCCCACCAGCAGTCACGAAGCTCTGCAACGAAACAATTGAAGGAAAACAGTCCTATGCTACAAGGGTCACTGCTCCTTCATCTTCAACATCAAACCCTACCCGACCGAAAAAAGACAAAGTCATCGCTAGACAAACGACGCACAACGGGATACCAGCTGTGATATTCAAGGCCAAAGATTACTATGGCATAATGACAAAATCCTGTAAGTACACTATTGTGGGCCGATTTCTTAAAACTCGTCCCCAAATCGATAGACTTAGGTCTAGATTCAAAGAGTTGATCACTTTGAAGGGTGCTGCTAAAATTGGTGCTTACGACAACTAAAATATTTTTATCGATCTTTACAATGAAGATGATTTCAAAACTGTGTGGTTTAAAAGGGTGATTGAAATCGAGGGTATGCAAATGTGGCTTCAAAAATGGTCACCAGATTTCAAACCGAGGAGGACCTGCCTATTGCTCCGGCATGGGTCCTGCTACCAAGTCTTCCTTTTCATATGCATGACTGGCATTACATCAAATAACTCTTGAGATCTGTTGGTACACCCCTAGCCTTAGATGCAGCTACGTCTGGGAGAACTAGGCCGAGTATGGCAAAAATTAGAGTTGAGGTTGATTTGTTAAAACCACTACCTGACTCTGTTTTTGTTGGGCAAGAATATGATGAATCTCCTCTAAAAGGCTATACTCAAAAACTAGAATACGAGGGTGTTCCTAAATATAGCAAACACTGCAGAAAATTAGAACATAATATGATCAATTGCAGAGCATTGGAGAAGAAAAATGTTGCGTCAAGCGAAGAAAAACAAAAGCCCACTAAAGAGACCATTCAGAACAAACAGGAAAAGGAGAGGGACACTCGAAATGGCAGTAGCAAGCTAAATGAGATTAATGAAACATTGGTAAGATCAGGAAATGAGAAGGAAGATGCATTCATAGGTCAGTCCCAGAAAATCAGTAAAGCACAAGTTATCGAAAACAGTGAAGAAAAGGGAAAGACTCAAGGAAGTGAAGAGAACAACAACACATTCAATTTCAAGGAGCCAGAAAAACCTCATGAACCACAAAATCAGCATCAAGTACAGCAAAGGAATAAGGAAAAATGAGTGGAAAAAAGAACCAAAAAGAAGAACAGGGTAGTATTTAAGACTATCTCCAGAAACTACAAAGAGAAACAAAAGAAGAAAGGAGTTAACAATGGTAACAACTCTGAGGAGACCAAGACAGATGGGCAGAGTGCCCAATTTTCAGTCACAAACAAGAATGATAACAAAGAAGAAATAGAGGCAGAAAACAAAGAACAACAAAAGGGAGTGTCAACAGAGGAAACTCATGTTAGTAACATAGTGGAAGTGCTGAAAGAGAATGATACTCATTCTGAGGATACTAACAGAAAACAAGACCAGCAAGAAGGGGATTCTAAGGTTGCTGAAATAGTTAGCTCTCCTAGTCTACCTTCAGTTATCAAGAACCAGGAAGGAAATGATAATTTTGTGGAACTGATGTGTGGCAGCAATCCAAAACAGATGGGTAATGCCAATCCTAAGGACGATGGTGAATTTGGGAAGAATACTACTGCAAATGGTGATACTCAGAATAAGGAAACAAGGAACAAGGGCACTACTGAGATCAATACTGAAGAACTTGTGGAGGAAAACTCCAACACTCACAGCATGATGAACAATCAACAATACAGAAGAAGGAGACCTCAAAGACATGTCAATCGTAAGGTTTATCTATGAAGATTCCAGATCCAGCAGAAACAATGTTCCCAGTGACCCTAATGATCCTGACTACATACAAATACAAGGAAGCCTCGATGATGTTTCATCTAGAGGAAGAAGCAGAATCAAGAAGAAAAAAAAAAGAAACAACAGACCTAAGTCCACATCCAAATCTAAAAGAAATGGAAAGGGACACAGACATAGTGCCCCACCCCCATCTATTCCATGAACAGTGCTATCTTTCGGAATATTAAGGGTATAAGGGCTCAAAAATCTTACTTTAGACTCAAAAACCTTGTCAACTTTAATAAAGTGGCTTTTGTTGCTATATATGAGCCATTTATGAATATGAACAAGATTGAAGGTTACAAAAGATACTTGGGATTCCAAAACTGTATGACTAACTCCAGTGGTCAAATATGGTGTTTCTGGAATGGCTTGGATCACACCATTTGTATTGCTAACACTGATCAACAACTCACATTAAACATGAAAGATACTCCCAGTGAGGGGTACCTTTGTGACAGATATGTATGCTAAATGCACCCCAGTGGAAAGAGAAGACCTTTGGGATAGTATTGGCAACCTCCATAATCAAATCAGGGGTCCTTGGTGTATGGGAGGAGACTTCAATGTTATCATGGATCCGGATGAGAAGTTGGGTGGGTTGCCACATAGAATGTTAAAAAGTATGGAGTTTATCAATTGCATAGAGGCTTGTGGACTAAGTGATTTAGGCTTTACAGGTCCTAAATACACTTGGTGGAACTATTGGAGGCCAAGTAAGAGAATATGGAAGAGGTTAGATAGAATTCTTATCAATGATGATTGGGCCCAAAATTTTCAAAGCAATAGTGTTAAACATCTATCCAGGTCTGGGTCTGATCATAGACCACTTCTTCTTAAATGTCAAAACTTGAACCAGACTCACATCAAATACTTCAAATTTATGAATTTCTAGGTAAATCAACCTGACTTTCTGGAAATCATACAAACATCCTGGAATGAAGAAGTGAGGGGCAATGCTATGTGGAGGCTACAAACAAAAATGAAAAGGCTTAGCAAGGTTCTTAGTATATGGTCCAAACAACAAATTGGTGATATCCAAGAACAGGTGCAGGAATGGGAAGCTAAGATAGAAATTTTAGAGGAATTAGACATTATGCACAACACTGGGCAGGGAAGAGAAGACTTGAACAAGGGTTATGCTGAATATACCAGATGACTCAACATGTAGGATTCAATGCTGAAACAGAAAATAAAGCTTCGATGATTTAAAGGTGGTGACGGAAACACCAAATATTTTCGTAGTGTTCTGAGAAGTAGAAGAAGGAAACTACACATACAAAGAATCAGAAATCATAGAGGCAGATGGGTGTAAGAAGATGAAAAGGTGGCAAAGGCTGCTGTCAAATACTACAGGAAGCACTTCAATTTGAATCTCACTGAAGGAGACAACAGTATTCTAGATTGTATACCTCGAATCATTACTGCACAAGACAATCTGATGTTGACCAGCATGCCTGATGAGGAAGAAATCAAGAAATCAGTATTCAGCATGAGCAAGGACAACTCCCCAGGACCTGATGGGTACAATGGTATGTTCTTTCAAACCTGCTAGAATATTATTAAAAGTGATGTTACTGCTTTTGTTAAAGAATACTTCTCTGGTAAATCTTTAACCAAATTTTACACACATACTTGTCTCACTTTAATCCCCAAAATTGATTCTCCCACTAGCTTTGCTGAATTGAGACCAATTAGCTTAGTAACTATACTAATAAAATTATTTCTAAGATTATGGCTAATAGATTGAATCCTCTTTTAAAGGACTTAATTTCTGAAAATCAAAGTGGATTTGTTTCTGGGAGATCAATCACTGATAATGTAATGCTCACTCAGGAAATAGTTCATGGTATATCTAATCTCAATGATGGAGGAAATGTTATCCTTAAACTTGACATGGCCAAAGCATATGACAGATTATCATGGTCCTTTCTTAATAAGGTTTATGTAGGTTTGGTTTTAATGAGGATTGGTGTAATCTGATTTGGAGAAGTATCTCTAATGTGTGGTATTCTATAATTGTGAATGGTATTAGACATGGATTCTTTACTTCTTCCCAAGGTCTCAAGCAAAGAGATCTCATATCTCCATCCCTTTCATCATTGCTGATGAGGTTCTATCTAGATCCCTGAATAGTTTGTTACAGAACAATGCCTTCATTCCTTTCTCAATGCATAGAAATGGACCTCAGATTACTCACCTAGCATATGCTGATGATATTGTGATCTTTAGTAGTGGTAATACTAACTCCATAAAGTTGATCATGAAACAAATTAGGAACTATGAATGTGTTTCATGGCAGAAAGTTAACATGGATAAAAGTTTTTTCCTCATTGATCCAAAAACATGTGCATACAGGATCAACAGAATTAGAACTAAAACTGGATTCATGGACAAAAACTTCCCTTTTAATTAACTTGGTTGTCCTATCCACATAGGTAGGGAAAAAATTTCTTATTTTGATAGCATGTGTTCCAAGATTATTAAAAGGTTGAATGCTTGGCAAGGTAATATGCTTTCCTGTGGAGGTAGACAAGTACTGATTAAATCTGTTATACAATATCTTCATATTTACATTTTATCTGCCATCAATCCTCCCAAAGGAACTTTGAAGCTCATTGAGAACCATACTGTTAACTTCTTCTGGGGCACTTGTAATGGTAAAAACAAGTACCATTGGCCTTCTTGGAAAAAACTTTGTTTTCCAAAGAATGAATCTGGAATTGGTATATGAGGAATGGATGATATCTCTAATACTCTTACCATCAAAAGATGGTGGCATTTTAGAGTAAGTAATTCTATGTGGGCTGGCTTCCTCAAGGCAAAATACTGCCCTAGGGTACATCCTGTTGGTAAGAAATGGTGCAGTGGCAACTCTCAAGCGTGGAAACACCTACTTTGGGCCAGAGACAAGTGTGAAAAACTGATTACTTGGAAGATTAATGGTGGTAATTGTAGTTTTTGGTGGGACAACTGGACTGAATTGGGACCTTTAGCACACATTTGTTCAAGTTGCATTAACACTAGCAACAACAAAAAGAAGGTAAATGATTTCATGAGTACTAATGGGTGGGATGCACAGATGATATACAACCCTCCACCTAGCCATATTGCATTACATATAATATCGATATAGTTGGGCCAGGAAGACAATGCTATATGGAATGCAACTGAGGATGGTCACTTTACAAATGGTTCTGCTTGGAATATGATCAGGGATCACAGAACAATCAATGTAACAATCAACAAGGTATGGCACAAGTCAATTCCCTTCAAACAATCTTTCATGTGTTGGAGAATCTTCTTTGGTAGAATCCCCATTAGACAAACTATTACAAGATTGGATTCCCAAGATACTAAAGTTTGTAGTTGTTGTACAACACCTGTCATGGAGACATTACAACATGTATCTGTGGAGGGTTGAGCGGCCGAGTATGTATGGAAAGCCATGGGCAATCCATTGGGAATCATCTATCAACAATTACCAATCAGAAGTCTTCTTAATAGGTGGTGGAACATAAAGGCAAGAAACACAGTCCACAAACTTATATTGCAAGCTCTTCCTGTAATTATCTGTTGGGAGATTTGGAAATCTTGGGATGCATGTAAGTATGGGGACAACAACAGCTTTTGCTTGTATCGAATGGTTACTCAATATGTCTGGAATATCAAGGTTGTTCTTCAGGATGCATTTCCTGCTCTGGACACTACTGGTACATGGAGTAATCTCTGTAAAGTAGTGGAGAAGCTCAAACCTGTGGTCATATGTACCCCTGTTCATTGGATAAAACCATGGCAGCTTTATCAAAGCAAGCAGGAAAGCTGGGATTGGGGGTATTGTTAGAAATAGAAATGGAGATTTCATCTTTGCATTTTCTGTCCCGGTACAAGCCAGTAGCAGATCGCAAGCAGAAGCCATAGCAGCGAGATTTGGGGTAGAATGATGCACTCAACATGGCTACTTTAATCTCCATGTGGAGATTGACTCTTTGATTGTCACTAACATCCTCACAAATCAAAGCACTAACAACTTGAAGCTACAACAGATTATCAATGGCACAACTACTATGCTTGACAACATTGTTTCTTGCATCTCTCATTGCCTTAGAGAAGCAAACCAAATTGCGAATCTGTTGGCAAAGTTGGCTTCTACAAGTGGAAACAGGACCTTATATCACTCTCATAACAACCTTCCTAGAGAGGCAAAGGGACTGATTCAACTTGACAAGTGGCAAATGCCTACTTTTAGAAGATATGAAAAATATAATTTTTTTGTTAGTTAAGTTAGATTTATGGATGGAAAGGCTTTTTGTATAGGCTTCGCCTTTCCTTGATTTGCTTGGCAAATTTTTGTAGACTAGAAGCAAGGTCCATGTCCCCCTCTTGTCATTGTAAATTATTCAATATACATGATAGGGGTCTAAGCCTAACCCCACACCCTAGGCCCACAACTGAAGGTGATGGTTTAAATTAAAAATAAAAAAAGCATACTGAGAACAAGTTCATCCACTTTACCATCGAATATTATTAATCAACCGGGAGTGAATTTGATTGTTGAACTGAATATTCCCAAATTTATCCATCCGACTGAGAACAACGATGAGGTTACTAGTAATCTTCTTAGATAGACAACTTCTAACTGCCGCAAGGAAACAAAATCAAATACTCTGGAGATTAACAGAAGTCTCCAAGACAAGATAAACAACAAATATCAAACAGCAGAAGTGGCAAACGGACGGGTCGAGTCGAATACGGTTCGGATTGAAAACGGGTAATGAAATAAATTATCCGACCCGACTCATATTTAATATGAATAAAAAACGGGTTAACCGGCGGATAATATGGGTAACTATATTGTCCATAACTTCTTGCATATGATCACTTTTGGGAGAATTTTTAGTCTCTCTAACTTGAGGAACCCCCAATTTAAAGATTTATAAATGTAAAAGTTAGACTCATTGGTTGTCCATTGATTACCTATTGGTTATCCATTTTCTAAATGGATAATATGGTTCTTATCCATATTTGATTCGTTTTTAAATAGTTCATTATCCAACCCATTTTTTAGTAGATAATATGGATGATTAATTGTTTTCTTTAAACCATTTTATCAGCCAATCAAACTGGTACCGCCGAGGAAAGAGGAAGAATCCAAACTAGGAAAAATGGAAAAAGGCACATGAACAAAGCTGCTCCTTATACAGAAAAGGAAACAACAAGAGGATCTATCCCCAACTAGTTCTAGTGATTAGCATAATTTGTCATCATGATAGTTGTCCAAACTACACTAACAAATAAAAGCAAAAAAGAAAACCAGGACAGCGAACATACAAAATTAAACTTAAATATTAGTCAATTCTAAACCTAGAGTGGTGAAAGTTGCCGAAAGTAGACAGAAGCATATAAAAGCTATAACTAAATAATTAATAAATAAAAAAAATACAGAAGCACACAAAAGAGTAGAAATGGCGTGGGATAGCCACTATTTAAGATGATATTTATTTTTATCCAGCAATTCTAATGTTGAGCAAAAATAACCACTACTTTATTAAAATTAATATGAGAAGACATTTTTACCCTTCTTCCATTACATTTTTACTCTATCAAATCCGGGTATACCAGTAATGGAGATACGTCTAGCCACTGTTTAATTTCTTTCCTCCATACTCACCAGTTATGCATATTGGAATAGTGCTCCAGACGTGGTCTACTGTTTTTAATTTTGCCATTACTCTCTTTTAGAGATAAAGATGTTAAATTTCTATTTGGGTTCCAAATTAAAAAGTCGGGTTCTTGGATTAACGTAACAGAAAGATGTTATTGGGTTACACAAAATACATAGCAGAAGACATAAAAGAGTCATGGTTTTGGTAGGTACTTTGTGAAACTCTTGAATAAGCACTATGATTGTTCAAAGATTAACGTGCTAGTTTTGTTACTAATTAAAAGTTAAGAATAATAGGTCCTTAACTTTGAATTCCAAGTTCAAAAGTTAAGGACACTTGGTCCTTAACTTTTGAGTTCCAAGTTCAAAAGTTAAGGACACTTGGTCCTGAACTTTGACTTACAAGTTCAAAAGTTAAGGACACTTGGTCCTGAACTTTGACTTACAAGTTCAAAAGTTAAGGACAATTGGTCCTTAACTTTGAATTCCAAGTTCAAAAGTTAAGGACAATTGGTCCTGAACTTAGACTAACAAGTTCAAAAGTTAAGGACAAGTGGTCCTTAACTTACAGTTACAAGATCAAAAGTTAAGAACAATAGGTCCTTAACTTTGACTTACAAGTTCAAAAGTTAAGGACGTTTGGTCCTGAAGTTTGAATTCCAAGTTAAAAAATTCAGGACATCTAGTCCTGAAGTTAAGTTCAAAAGTTATGGACGTGTAGTCCTGAAGTTTAGCTTAAAAGTTAAGGACGTGAGCAGAAGGATATTTTCGTCCAGACAGTTAAAGTTTATTAAAGCAATGGCTAAAGACTAAAGATATTTTAAACAATGACTTAAAAGTAAATACATGTGTTATTAGTGGCTAACCGTGCACTTCCCCCACAAAAGATAAAGGAAAAGGCCCAAAAGCCAAAAGTGACCAAATTTGAAGATTTTTGTACACTTAGATCTCATGTAGGCCCTTTTAGCTCTAGACTCGCCTTCTTTAACATATACGATCAAAAATAATTATAATGCTAGTCAAATATATAAAAAAATATGCATTAATTATATACAAAAAATTATATTATATATATAAAATATTAATATTTATTTACCGCGCTATTATTTTGAGAGGCTGTTATACTGTATAAAAATCGCAACATTCTTTTTACCACAATGGTTTATTCTCACCAAAGAGAACGTTGCTGCCTCTCTAGAACCTACTGGAATTTTTTAGATGCATTAAAATTGAAATTGACATTTGTTAAGTTTCTAATGAAATTGATAAACATATAGCACCCTATTACTTATTAGCTTCCGTCAAGCTGTTCATTGATTAGTATTAACTTATTTCATGAATTTATGCCACAGTTTCTGAGCCCGTCTATATCTTTAAGTAGCGTTGCATACTAAAAATTATGTATATGTAAACTTTAGATAGGTATTATTTGCTAGCTTTAATATGTTTCGAAATTTGATTTTTGAGGGAAAATTTATTTGGTAGGACAGGTCTTATGGTGGCAAATGATGAGAATGAGATGGTCTAGTGTTGTTAACTTGGACACAGATAAGACATGAATTTATATCACAGTTTCAGAGCCCGTCTATATCTTTGAATAATGATGAATTTGCAGATCTGTTTCAGCGTACATAGTCCACTGCATCAAGTAGCAGAATTTGACCCAAAAATATAACCAATCTTATCTCAAAGCCGACAGAGAAAAAACTTGGCACTCCCTCATGCTGCCACGTTCATGTCGACTGTGCTTAATACACGTGACACCTGTGAAGTTCTGGTGCCATCAGCCATGCACCAGAGCTTTTCATCCCTATATAAATCCCGTTTTCGCACTCAAATTTGAAACCATTTACACTCAATACTTTCAACAGATCGAATTGTGTAGTTCAGCTTTTAATTAGTTTTACTCTCTGTTCGTGAAGAAATGTCGCACTACGAGAACCAATATAGTGCAGGCCAGGCCCTGCAGACGGATGAATATGGCAATCCCATCCGCCAAACTGACGAATATGGTAACCCAGTGCATCAGACTGGAGGTACCATGGGAGACTATGGAACCACAGGAACAGGAGGTACCTATGGAACTCACGCTGGCGGTGGCGCCGGCCACACCACTGGCATACTTGGTGGGGAACACCGTCCTGGCCATGAGCACGGTACTCTCGGAGGAGCCACTGGCATACTTGGTGGGGAACACCGTCCCGGCCATGAGCACGGTACTCTCGGTGGCATGCTCCACCGTTCTGGAAGCTCCAGCTCCAGCTCTGTAAGTAATCTTTTCTGAACTTATTTTTCCAAGTATTCGATACTTTCTTTGTACTCCCGTAATTTGATAGTTGTTGTTTTTTGTAAAAATAAATCTCAAATGCAAAAAGAGCTTCTTATGGATGGAGTACATAGTCCATCGGCGGTGTATTTCAGCATATTATTGTTGTATGTCTCTCTTAATTATATTTGACACTTGTGCTTGTGTTTTATTTTTTTTTTTGCAGTCGGAGGATGATGGACAAGGCGGAAGAAGGAAGAAGAAAGGGATGAAGGAGAAGATTAAGGAGAAATTGCCAGGAGGTCGCAAAGACGATCAGACTCATTCAACTGCAACAACTACGACTACTGGTTATGGTATGGAAGGGGAGCATCATCATGAGAAGAAGGGAATCATGGACAAGATTAAGGAGAAGCTTCCTGGACACCATGGACCTGGCCACCACTAGAAAAGCTGCTGCTAAACAATAAAATCCCTTTAAAGATACCTGTAAAATGTTGGTTTAATACTTTTTGTATTTCAACGTTGTTTCTAGTTATTAGTCTTTTGAGTTTTGAGAGCGTGGCGTTTATTTGAATAAAGCCATGTTAGACTCTTTAAGTTTTAGTGGAAGCATAGTCTTAAATGTAACAAGTACGTTGTAATGTTGTAAACACGTTGTGTTTTGTAAACACGTTGTGTCGTGTACCTCGTTATAGTGATGTTTCCTGAATGTATTTAAATTCATAGGAACATTTTTTCTTTCTTGCCTGGGATTCCGAAGTAACTAACCTTCAAGGGTTCGATCACATGGGTGATGATTTTGATAGCAAATACTACAAAACAGACATAGTATCGGGCTGTAACGGAACAAGGACTGCAGGAAAAAAAAGGGTAATGGAACGACTATTAGTTTCCCACCTCTTATTATAATCAGTGATACAAAAGAATTGTAAAACAGTAATATTAGTTTCCTATCTCTTGTCTTAATCAGTGATGCAAGAGAATTGGTACATGAACAGACGAGGAAGACGTGAGAAAGGAGAAAGAACCAATACCTGAAGCAGTGCCAGGGACATTTGTTTTTAAGATGAAAATCCCTCTCCTGTGAAGTTAGATTACAAGAGAGTAAAAATTGGACACAACAAAGTGCTGCTCAAGTTATTAGATTAGAAGAGTGAGTAAAAATTGGACACAACCAAAGTGAGAAAGGATACTGAGGTCCAGCTGAACGCTCTGTTGTTTCATAGGAATGAGGCAATTGCTTCGATTTTGCCTGAACATGTTCTGTGCCCAGATAAAAGTACATGAAGTTTCCAGCTTTTACCTGCATTGTCTACCCAGAGGAGCCTTTCCTGGTTCCCAGAAATAGCATGTTTTGTGCTATAGCATATTCTCCATAGAATTTAAGCCACAGATGGGATCAGGGTTGAATCATGTCTGCACCAACATTGAGTTCCAATTTCAACATATCCCAGCAAATTTAAGAAACACAGGCATGGTGAAACGTATCATCTGCTAGACAACCGAGACTTCAGGATCGCCTATCTTCTGCTGCAACTCACACCCAGGGCTTTCACATTCACAGGAAACGACACCACAAAAAAATAACTTAAGTCAGAAAATGCAAGGGTGAGAGGCCGAAACATCCCAGCTTCTTTGAAGCATGTAAAAATTATTAATATTCAAAGTCATTCCTTAGAGGAGAAACTATAAAAAGGAAATGAGTATCCCTGGGCTTTGCAAGAACACGTGGAGATCAAGCCTGCTGTCTGTTCCTGTCACCTAGGCTATCTTACGATGTAGAAATATCAAGTCTGAGAGAAACATGGATCTTATTTTCCCCATGATACTAGCCTTTCTATGTAAACTTTACTTCCGGAGATGGCTCTTTTTATAGAGCTAGTTCCATATCTCTATACACTCTACAAATTAGAATGTAGATGAGCTTGTTTATTCCGATCAATTGAAATCCAAAGAAGTTCACAGCCTCAGAGCAATAAGCAATTTTTATTTTAATTTGCCAGCAGTAACGATTGAGTTCCACAAACTTTCAGAGGTCATTTATTTCCAATAATCAATCAGGTTTCAAAGTTAACTAAACTCGGTACTGATCAACAATTTGTCAAATAAGATTCTATATGAGAGTTGTAAGTATGTCCCAGGTGAGTGCAACCTTAAACTGACACTAAATGTATATATCCAGTATAGGTACCTGTCATATAGGTGGACACCTTGGATCACAGACACTTAGGAACTTAGGTTCGCCCTCGAATGAATTAATCATACCCTTCAGTTGAACAAGAATCCCAATTCCTCATTTCAGAAGCAATTCAAAACCAGTTTGAATAACTGAGGCACTTGTGACGAAAAGGATCCTTCAAACTCACAGAGTGGCACTTGAGAGAAATGAGAGTTCTTGCTTCAATTACCAAAAGTTACCACAAGAGCACACACCATTGCGGAAATGGTGAAATCTTTTGTTATCCCTGATAATAATCTCCCTGCCAGTGATTTGAGATGCACCGCACATAAATGAGTGGCAATCTTCACATATTCTCAGATTTTTCATGATCCTGATGGTAGACCCATTATCAGTGATAAGCAGCCCATATGCCAAAGCCAGCTTCTCACTATGTGTGAGAAGTATTTGCTTTTTATTTTCCTCACTCAGATCATAAGGCACAGAACTTAAGTTTGGCTCATAGCCATGTGTCTTAAGCCGACCAACAAGATCCTCAAGTGCTTCCTTGATCTCTTTTGACTTTGAGTGGGTCATATCACCAGCGTAGAACTCATGAATCACCCCCTCTTTGCCTTCAATCCAGCTGCGTGAAGGATCCTTTCTCAGCAGTTTTTGTTTTATTAATTTCCTTATCCCTAAAACATCTTCCCACCTTCCTGCTGAAGCATATGTATTGGCAAGCAGGACATAGTTTCCAATACTATCAGGTTCAAGCTCAAATAAACGGCTGGCAGCAACTTGTGCAATTTCAGGATTACCATGAATCCGACAAGCTCCCAGTAGGGCTCCCCAGACACCACTATTAGGCTCCATTGGCATCGCTTTGATAAGCTGAAGAGCTTCTTCTAGTTGCCCAGCCCTGCCAAGGAGATCAATCATGCAAGCATAGTGTTCTACTGATGGTTCAACACCATAATGATTCTCCATCATATCAAACAGGTGTCGACCCCGTTCTACCAAACCCACATGAGTACAAGCCATAAGAACACCAATGAATGTCACCTTATTAGGCTTTACCTCAGTTTTCACCATTTCATCGAACAAATCCAATGCAGCACTCGCACATCCATGCATTGCGAAACCCAAAATCATCGAACTATATGAGAACACATTCTTTTCCTTCATCTTCTCGAAAACCTTGTATGCCTCCTCCACATTCCCACACTTGGAGTACATATCAATCAATGCAGATCCGACCATGACATGATTAGCAGGTCCAAAACCATATCCCTCAGCCACATCACGAACCCAATTTGCATACTTAGCAGTCCCCAACTGCGCACAAGCTGAAATAACCCCAATCAATGTCACCTCATCAGTCTCCACACCTCCACACTGCATCCTATGAAAGAACTCCAATGCCTCCCTTGGTTTAGCATTCTGTGCAAAACCCGACACCATAGCTGTCCATGCAACCAAATCTTTCACAGGCAATCTCTCAAACAGCTCAGCAGCTGCCACCATATCTCCAGTTTTTGAATACGCAACGATCAACGAAGTCCACGAAATCACGTCCCTCTCGGACATTTCATCAAACACCTTTCGACCACAATCCAACCAACCACATTTCACATACATATCAATCAAAATATTATGAACAAACAAATCTTTACAGAACCCACCAAGCTTTATGCCCTGACAATGAATCTGCCTACCTAGATTCAACTCAAGTTCATCGCTACAACCCTTTAGCAAAGCCGTCAAAGTAAAAGAAACGGGGGATATATTTTCCCTTCTCATACCATTATACAAACGCACTGCCTCGTTCAATGGCCCTTGAATTGAATAACCCCGAATTAAAGCGGTCCATAGAAAGGGGTTACGGTATTCCACTTGATGAAATACAAGACGGGGATATGGGTCCATTGGGACATTGATTTTTGTGAGCATACGGAGTAGCTTCGCGAGAACATAGCAGCATTGGTCAAGACCTCTGCGAATAACGTGAGCATGGGCCTCTTTGATCTGAATTAGGCTACTACAGTTGTCGAGAAGTGAAACTATATGGGATTCTAAGAGCTTTGTCTCTTGAAGACGGGAAAATGGGACGAAGGGCTGTGAAGCTTCTGGGTTTCCGAGCTCGTAGCTTATGGATCTTGGAATAGGGTTCCTGGGTGCGATCAGCTTCCGAGCTAGTGAAACCATTACATGCAAAGCTAAGGTCTACAGTTGAGACAGAAAGAAACCAGAAGGACGATGGAAAGCTAACTCCTATTATCCTATATACATGAGTGCCAACTTATGATGGCAATTGACTGTAAATGATTTATATTTAAAATTAAAAACTAAATTTTAAATCAAAATAGTTTAATGAATCTGATTTTTAACTGTTGTGTGTTATAAATATATATTATATTATGGATGTTCATAAGCTTCCTGAAGAAGCTTATCCATATGGGATTCCGCCATAAATATGTTTATTTATTTGGTACTCTATTCGAAATAAGCTTCACGAAGAACATTATCATTTCGGTACTCAATTATGGATAAATATACCCCCGGTAGAATATTATTTATGTCTGGTACAGTAGCAGCTTGCACAACAGCTTGCAGTAGCTTACACAGCAGCTTACCGTAGCAGCTTACACAACAACTTGTAGTAGCAGCTTGCAGTAGCAGCTTACATAGCAACTTGTAGTAGCAGCTTACACAACAGCTTCCTTCTTCTATAAATAGAAGAAATTTCAGTTCATTATGTACATCAGTTTGAAAAGTTGAATAAAACATGACTCTCTCTCTTTCTATACTTGTCTTCGGTTTCTTTATTATAAAGTCGTTATTTTATAACACGTTATCAGCACGAAACTCTGTCATATTGAGCAAATCTTTGAAAGTATCCAAGGTATGAACTTTCTTGTTCTAAATATATGTTTATCATGTATGTTAATCACGTCTTTCTAGTCAACTAATGATGTAGATGTTATTTTACTTGGATGAGATCTCGTGAAATTAGAAAGAGAAAAAAAAATTACTTAAGTTATTATATGATGGCGAGACTACCCCAGCAGTTTCTGTGGAAAACGATTGGGGGCTATGTATACTTATACAGTCGCTATTTTGGTACTTATTTTCCTTTTGATTATCTTAATAAAGGATTACAAAATGGGTAACATTATTAGATTCACTTAAACTCCAGCAGAGTTTGCAAGAAATATACAACCACCGGAAGTGGTTATGTTTCGTATATCTCATTGTAACTAAGTTTTGTTAACCACCTGAAGTGGTATATGTCTATTACCACCAAAAGTGATAATTTAGGCTTTCTATGGTTACAATTGAAGATAAGTTAGAGAAAAAATTTCTATATTACTTGCACGCCTCTAATTGCTCCTGAAGTAGCATTATCTTAAAAGAGGTTCTAAGCCATCACACAATTTGGTGTGATTGATGCACGTTCAGATAATTATGTTCCATTCTCTGAAGGATGAGAAATTTCGATAAATATACCATTCCCTGAAGTGAATGTGATAATATTAATAAAGCTCGTAAATATGAACGCGCTCTTAATGTAAATATATTACAATTCACCTCCAGAAGAGGTAATATGATTGAGAGAATATATATACTCAATATTTCGTATTTTAAATTTTCTCCTGAAGAAGTAACACAATTGAAATTTCCTCCTGAAGTAGGAAAATATTATGAAAGTGTGTTTTTCCGTGCTTAAACAAAATAATGAGTTATTCAAAGTTATTTTTTAAGCACATTTTCATTCCCTGAAGTGAATGAAGAAATACTTCTACTCACCTCCTGAAGAGCTAGAATAACAAAGGATATAAATATTATTTTATGGCATAAAAATCATTGCCGCACGTACCTGTTGTACGTAAAACATCTTGGAAATTTTATCATTCTAAGGCAAATGCATTCTTGTAGAATGCTTTCTACTGCACCACATTAATATATTATGGTTAGTTATTGAGTTCCCTAAACGAAATAAAAACTCATATATCTTTCCCTGAAGGATGTATTGACTATGTGGTTGCCGCTTAGATATAAAATATTCAGATGTTAATGGCATTTCTCCCTGAAGGAGACATTCGTCACAAAGTTGGTAGTAAAATTACTGAAATTCTTAATTTCTTACATTTATAATTTAGAATTGTCTTTATATTATTTATTTGATTACTATTTTCTCTCATGATACCAGAAGTGTCTGAGCAATATTTGATAGTACAAAATATATCAACAACTCCTTGAGAGTTAATTGTTTGTCTAGAAGACACATGACACCAGTAGTGTCTGATAAATATTAGATTGTGGATAATAAAAGAAGGTTCTAGAAGAGTTTATATATAAATATGTCATTTATATTGTATGATTATGGTCAAAACATATATTTTAGTAAACCTGAAGTTTACTAATATAAATGGAAATCATATTGAGACTACAAATGATTGGAAGATTGAAAATCTTCATGTTTTCACAATCATAAGGGGTAAAATAATATATATATGTGAGAAGTTACCCGCCTTATTTTTTAATTTGTATTACATCATATATCACAGTAAACTAGAAGTTTACTGATGCAAAAGCAGTCACAATAAATCAGAAGTTTTACTGAGGCAAAAGTAGCTACAGTAAATTAGAAATTCGCTGATACAAAAGTAGCCACAGTAAATCAGAAGTTTACTAATGCAAAAGCTTATGACATAGTAAACCAGAGGTTTACTAAGAGATATCACATGCCATGATAAACCTGAAGTTTTCATTTGTCATCTTTAAATGAGCTATTTGAGAATTCAGATAAGCATATACTGAATAACTAGAAGATTCTTCAAGAATTCTCCTATATTGCTTGTTCTCGTAATAAATTGATTATACCAGCTAAAGTTGGGACAAGACCCCTAATCTGAAATATATAAAAGGTGAATATGGGCCCATTCACCTATCATGTGAACCACTTATAGATGCATATATGAGATGGTTACACGTGCGTTTATTGTCAACCTGCAGTTTGACATTTGAAATTGCTTTTATCAATTAAGAGCATAATTTTTAGATTATGAAATCAAGATAGTTCATCTTGATGATGCTTGTTTATATTCAAGCTAGTTTAGCATTGAATACCTCCTATTAATGGCTAAACTATCGCTTATGAGAACAAAGTCTCATGTGTTGGTCTAAGATTTTTTTAAATTGCATACAGCATCACTTGTATGCATCAGACCAACAAAATATGATTAGTCCTCCCTTCACAATTGGTTTAGGATCAGAAACTAAATATTTTTACTATCTTTTGATATGTGGTATATGATTAATTTATGTACCACAATGCATAAAGATATGTTTCCCAAAAAATATTGGGGATATATGTTAGTTTTTCTAACATTTTAGGGATAGAATAAACAGCTGAAAATATGCTATATGAATCGAATTATCATTAGTATGATCCTCACTCATAAGATAATTCAAGTCAGATGCCAGAAACATTTGTTGATCCAAAATTAATTATCATATTTCAGTCGCAAATGCTCCTATTATAATTAAAGTCCCAGAAGGACGGTGTTTACTGTACGCATGAAGCGTGGTAGACCAATCGGTTCCAAAGGTAACAATACTTTAAAATGATAGGAGCACATGATCAAAATGATCATAATAAGGAGGAAATGAGCTCTAGAAGAGCCCACGACATAACATTTCATGAAACTCCAGAAGAAGTTCAGGTACCTCAAATAAGGGCAGTGATGAGATCTCAACAAGTTATGTCGTTTAGGAACAAATATGAAATGATCGTCGGCGATATATTTGATACAATATAGTTCACAATATTGTAAAAGATTGTGAGGATCGGACTTGTAGTTCAGACACCTGAAGATGTCATGCCATTTAAATGTAAGTCATAACCTATATGACTCATTTGATTAATTCTATATGAAGATTCCTGGAAGATTTTAAATGCCTGGAGCATATATTTCAAAGTCTCGAGAAATGTATCCAATCAGATTACAAAGGTCTTTGTACGATTTAAATCAGTCTGGGCGCATGTGATATAATCGCCTCAGTGAATATTTGCTGAAAGAAGGTTACGTAAGTGATGTTATTTGTCCATGTATTTTATAATGAAGATGTCATCAGAATTTGTTATCCTTTTTGTTTATGTTGATGACACAAATCTTTTTGGAACTCCAGAAGAGCTCCAAAAAGGCAATTGAATATCTTAAGAAAGAATTTGTGATGAAAGATCTTGGAAAGACAAAAATTTGTCTTGGTTTGCAAATTGGATATTTAGAAGACGGAATCTTTACCCATCAATATGCTTATACAAAAAGGGTCTTAAAATGCTTTTACATGGACAAAGCGCACCCATTGAGTACAACAATGATTGTTCGATCACTTGCTCCGGAAGAGGATGAGGAATCTCTTGGTTGCGAAATACCTTATCTTAGTGCAATTGGTGCACTTATGTATCTTGCTAATGCTACAAGGCCCGACATAGCATTTTCTGTTAATTTACTAGCAAGATATAGCTCTTCTCCTACACAAAGACTTGGGTATTTGAAAAGATGTCTTTATCAAATGAGAGTAAAGTATGCACTGTACTCTTTTTCCCTTGCTCAGGTTTTTTTTCAATTGGGGTTTTACCCAGTAAGGTTTTTAATGAGGCAGCTTGCAATGTATATTATTAGTGCACTCTTTTTCCTTGACTAGGATTTTTTTTTCCACGGGGTTTTTCCTAGTAAGGTATTAACGAGGCACACAATAATGAACATCCAAGGGGGAGTATTACGAAAATATTATTGTGGATGTCCATTTATTACGCTGCTGTAGATAATCTTTCTGAAGAAGATTATCGATTTAGTACTCCATTGAAGTTTATCTACAAGCAGCTGATGTAGGCAAGATGCAAGCAACTCAATAAAATGACTTGCAACAACTTCTTGGTTTGATGAGATTAATTTAAATCGATCAGAAATAGTGGTGGATAATATTCTCTATAAATTCAACTTTTGAGAAGATGGTATACAAGTTTGGAATGCGTAGACTCAAATATTTGAAACAAGGTTTTCATCAGGGGGAGTAAAATACGTGATGCACTCTTTTTTCCTTACTAAGATTTTTTCCCAAGAGGTTTTCCTTATAAGGTTTTTAATGAGGCACCCAGAAATGCGTATTACTAAAATATGTGTACTCTTTTTCCTTCACTAGGATTTTTCCCGTTGGGTTTTTCCTAGTAAGGTTTTAACGAGGCACATTATCTTTTAATGAATATCCAAAGGGGGCTGTTATAAATATATATTATATTATGGATGTTCATAAGCTTCCTGGAGAAGCTTATCCATATGGGACTCCGCCGTAAATATGTTTATATATTTGGTACTCTATTGGAAATAAGCTTCCTAAAGAACCTTATCTTTCGGTACTCAGTTATGGATAAATATTACCCCCAGTAGAAGATTATTTATGTCTGGTACAGTAGCAACTTGCACAACAGCTTGCAGTAGCTTACACATCAGCTTACAGTAGCAGTTTACACAACAGCTTGTAGTAGCTTACACAGCAACTTGCAGTAGCATCTTACACAGCAACTTGCAGTAGCAGCTTACACAACAGCTTCATTCTTCTATAAATAGAGGAAATTTCAGTTCATTATGTACATCAGTTTGAAAAGTTGAATAAAACATGACTCTCTCTCTTTCTATACTTTTCTTTGGTTTCTTTACTATAAAGTCGTTATTTTATAACATTGTGAAAGTTGTAGGAGTGATGTTACACTTTTGAACTTGTCAAATAAAAAAGCGTCACATAAGCTTGGATAGAGATTCAGATTACTAGGCATCTAGCTTTGTGAGTTGTAAAAGTGAATTAGGCCTCATTTGTTTGCACTTAATGGAGGTCTGAATCTTAATCATTCAGATCTCAGACATTAAGTGCGTTTGTTTTTAAGTATGAATCTTAATTATTCAGATCTTAATCATTAAGTGCATTTATTTTTTTTATTTCACAACCATTTAATGGGTCTGAATAGGTCTGTATGATTAATATTTATAACAGAGACTTAATTTCATTAAGATGCTATCACATATTCATTATTAACTGTCGCCACCGCCTATCATTATCAACTACCACCATGCTGCCACCACCACCATACTCAACCACCATCACTACCCCACCACCACCACCTCCACTACAACTACGCCACCATCATCCTCAATCATAGCCGCCACAATTATCGACCATCACCACCCATTATCCCCACCACTGTGACTACCATCATTCTCACCCACAATCAATACTCATCCACCTCAACTACCACAATTAACCACCCCATCACCATAGCCGGCACTACCTATCATTATAACCTACCATCACCCACCCACCACCTTCCTCAATCACAACTACTACCACCATCCGCCATTATTAAGTATCAGCAACCACCACCCGCCATTATTAACTATCAGCAACCACCACCACCATCCTCAATCATAACAACCACCACTACCAATCACTACTAGCATGAACCACTATGATCAACCAAAACTACCACCAACCACCGTCTCTAGTCGGCATTTACCCGTTAGCCATCACCACTAACAACTATCATATTTCAAGAAAAATTTATATATTTTACTGATAGAATATTAGATTAGTTATTTAATTTGAATTTTATGTTTATTAATTTTCAAATAAAAATAAATTGTATACATTCAGATGTTAAAAATCAAACAGTCTTAATTATTTCTATTCAGATCTTAATATATTCAGATGTGTATTCAGATTAGGATGTCTTAATCTTAATACACATCTTGATATTCAGATGTGTATTCAGATTCAGACGTCTTAATCTTAAAAAAAAATGAGGCCTTAGTTAACTTGTGTGCAACTTAACTTAGATGAATGAAGGTACTGTTTGACCAAAAGATATATAATTCTTGGGTCAAGTAATTAAATTTATGTATTAAGAGGTTAAATATAGTTAACAATAATATTTCTAAACGTGAGTTTCGAAAGTTTAACTAATGTTTGAACAAACCAGATAGAGATACAACGATGGTGTGTAACGAATATTACAAGCAACATAAATAATAATAGAGCATTAAATAGCAACAAACAATAATAAATGGCATCCAAGTAAATAAAAGGAGTGATTCACCCAATAAAAGAGGAAGTAAGTGTTACTTCTCCTAACAATGATGAATGACATCCTTGAATATTCAAATTATCTTCGGATCTGGTGCAAAGTATGGAATAATACATGTTAGAATCTTGGCGAGAAAGGTGTTGTTTGTATTATAGTTAGAGAGAGAATCTTTTGTCCAAATGTGTTATTAAAAATGAATATCACATGCCCTACACCATTACCTCTTTTTCTATTTATATGAGACATGTCACTAACAAACCCTAATAGTACAAGTCTAGAGAATATCCACTAGAATATTCTCTTTAATATCCTATTTCAAAAACTAGTCGTTACGGCTCTGTCAACGGTGCTCGACCTCGACTATTGGTGACATCTCAACCACGAATCTCGTTGCTTGCTGGTCAATCTTGACTGACACTTTCCGTAATGTAATCTTACCCTAAATATTCTAGGGCAGATTTTGACCTATACAGTTAGTCCCTCGCTTGTTAAGGCCAGCCTCAGACAGGCTCGATAAGCGGATAATATGTAACGTGGTCGAAGCATTTGGATGGCATGATCGAGTCGTGATGATTGGGGAAAGTTGGCAGCGTGTCCCTTCATGACCGTAAATTATGGGGTTGTGAGTCTCGTGAATCAAGGTGATGTCATGACGGCAAGCGTCATTATGATATGATGTAATGCTTTGCTTCATTTCGCATGCGTCTTCTGATTGAATCTGTCACTTCGGTAATGGTGCCAGGTAATGATGGATTAATTCCTTGGTTCCGACGCTTGCATTTCTATAAATAGGAGTGTGTGGGTAGCGTTTCAATCTTTACGAAACCCTTGCATCAAAAAACTTTGTATCTTCTTCTTCTTCCCTCATTGTTGTGCCTCTTTCTTTCAATTACATCGATCTTTATCGTTTTCGATTCCCTGTTGTTTGGAACCTTCCTTCCTCTTGTCGCAAACATGTCTAACGTGCCTCATAGGCCCAGCGACGGAAGTGACCCAGTCCCACTGGCGATTCTCTTACCTCCTCATTCGGAGAACGCTCCCACTGCTACAGAGGATGGAGGCTACCCAACTGTGGAAGAGATAGTTCCTCGTAACCCTGCGTTAGGACTGACTTTTCGAAGTTGCCTGAAGCCGAGCCTGGAACCTTTAAATCGGCAATGATATAGGCCGATTCGTTAGAGCTTAGAGCGAAGTATAACCTTCCAAACCACGTCGAGTTGATTCCCACTGGTTGGGATGAGGTATGGTATCACCATCCTGGGTATTATGCATTCTACGCATACCTCATTCATGTCGGCTACACTTTCCCTCTCCTCCCTCTGGCGGAGTAGTTTTGTCGCATCTATGGTCTTTTCCCAGCTCAACTCGTGTCGTATGTTTACAAACTTATTAGGATGCTCACTAAGTTTGCCGAGTTGGTGGGGGTCAAGACCACGCTTCGGCACCTAATGCACTTATTCTCCCCCCAGCTTTTACAAAGGGACGATGTTGAACCTCCGCCACCATGGATCCAAACGTTTGGTCATGAAAATGGACGATAAGGCTAACCGCCAGTTTTGGCTCAACTTCTTATTCGTCAGAACTGAAGACGTGGTAGCCAACATCGATGGCTTCCCTGAAGCCTGGAATTGCTCTCGTAAGTGCCTCACTTCTTTGCACGTAGGTACTTGGTTTCCTTCGTTATGTTGTGGATTTTGACCCTTCACCCTTTTCTTATGCAGCCAGTACCTCGCCTCCCCCTTTGGTCGAGAACATTTCTGATTGGGTCGGCCAGATCCTCCCGCACATCGCCGGCATCCGCAATTGGCAACGCTTTCTCAAGAAGTTTGGGCCCGACCTTCCTTGATCCATGAGTTTCTCTGCTTGGCATATTGGCTACTCGCTTTCTGTGGTTCATTCCGGTTGACCTTCTTTTCTTTCGTGCTTCTTTCAATTTCAGCCCGAGGGTCTTCGAGGAGGTTGAAAGATCCCCCCCTCCCCCCGCATTCCGTTAGGAAAACTACTACCTCTTCGACTTCTGCTTTTTCTACGACCGCGGCTAGGCCTGCTTGCTCCTCGATCCCACCTGTTGCTACTTCAACACCAATTTCTTCTCTATATGCAGATATTTTGGCAGCGGAGCCTTCGGCTTCCCCTTTGTACCATCTTGTGGACGAAGAGGAGGAATCGATGTTGAGTGACGGGGATTTGGTTCCTAGAAAGAGAAGGTTAGTGGACCTTGGACCCTGTGATGGATGATTTTATTATTCGTGAGACATCGAACTTAGTTATTGAGGATGACGTCGAGATGGCGTCTGAGGTACATAGATCGACGGAGACCGTTGAGGGAGTATCTCCTTCTCCCACGGCGATGGGAGCCGAAGGCCGGTCGTTGTGCCCTCTTATATTTTGCGGCAGGAGGGGCCATCAAACTCGGAGCCGATTGATGATTCTTCTTTGCTTACCGATGGGAGAGGCGAAGTCTTTTCCGAATACGGATATGAGACGGGTTCAAACCTCAATGTTGCCGAGATGAGGATGATGGGGGAAGGATTTACCCAGCTCGAGGTGAGGTTGGAGGGGTCTACGCGGACCATTTCGATCCCAATGGATCGTGACCTATTAAAGAGTTGGATGATGTTACCCTATCGAGGAGAATAGCCGGCCTCGCTCTCAGGGTAAGTTTTTCATGGCTTCTTTTTTCTGTTTGTCGTGTTCAAAATCCATGCTTTGTTTTTAGTACTTTGCCCCTGTTCAACATGGGTGTTCTTATTTTTTATTTTCTTTCTTTTTATGATAGAAGACCATGGTCTTGGAAATTGAAAGCGGTCGAAGGGAGGAGAGGTGTAAAGCTATAGTTAAGAAGTTGCAACGTAAATACCTCGAGTACCAGGAGATCCGCAGGCGGTTTGGTGAGGGCAAAAACTTGCAAGCCCTTCGAGATGAACTAAGGGAGAAGGATGACGAGCTGGTGAAGGTCATCGAGAAGTGAAGTGTTCTCGAGGGTACGTTGAGAAGTAAAGAGGAAAATCTCGAGGTCAGGAGGGTCGTGGAGACTTAATGTGGCGACCTCTAGACATAGGTGGTCGAATCGCACAGGTAGTTGGAGGAGTGCCGACCGTGAAGATTGAGGTTCTTCATGGCGAGGTCAACGAGAAGCAGAACGAGCTGGAGAAGGCCAAGTTTGCTCAGTCGGAGGCTTTGAGGATGGTAGAGGCTCTCGAGGTAGTGATCTGGACTCTCCGTTCTGAGCAAGAGAGTGATTTGGAAATGGCAAGGCTTAAAGAAGAGCGGCTCGATAAGAGGATTGGAGAGTTGGAGAGAGACAACTCCCTCTTTCAGGACCAGGTGGTCGCCTCAGAGGCCGAGAAGACTCAAAGCTCATGCAACTGTCACCCTATCATACTTCAAATTTTCCAAATGTTCCCCATGACCTGTACAAGGAATAGATTCATGTTGAGGCTCAGTTGGATGTGTTCCGCGATTTGAACAATGTGGGGTCTATTTTCTTGGTCGCTCTTGAGGATGTACATGTTAAGGCAAGCGAGGCTCGGGTCGCCTATGGGTATGATCCCGCAATGCCCAAGGCCGGTGACGATGAGGGGGCGTGGGTGTGGACCAGATTGAAGAGGAAGCCTGGTACGAAGCAGCGTACCCTAAGGGCGATGGTGATGATGAGGGGGGAGATCGAGATGGCCGTCAAGGCGATAGTGCTGAAGGGCCTGGCAGCGACAATAGTTCTTATTCTTCTTTCTTTTACTTTGTTGTAAACTTGTGTGCTTTTTATAGGCTTATTCACGAGCCTTTGTACAAAATGTTTAAGTATAAATATGGAATGTTTTTCTGTGTCCACTTCTTTTTCTTGGGTTAGTTTTTCTACACTTGTATGTTTTGTATGGCCGAAGGCTAGCAGGTGTTAGTTCGAGCTAGATCGAACATAACCTAATTAATTATGGTTGAAGGACGGTAGGTGTTAGTTTGAGCGAGGTCGATCATAACCTAACTATTTATGGCTAAAGGTCGGTAGGTGTTAGTTCGAGCAAGGTCGAACATAACCTAACTATTTATGGCCAAAGGTCGGTAGGTGTTTGTTCGAGCAAGGTCGAACATAACCTAATTAATTATGGCTGAGGGCCGATAGGTGTTAGTTTTAGCGAGGTTGAACATAATCTAATTAATTATGGCCGAAGGCCGGTAGGTGTTAGTTCGAGCGAGTCGGACATAACCTAACTATTTATGGCTAAAGGTCGGTAGGTGTTAGTTCGAGCGAGCTTGAACATAACCCAATTGATTATGGTCGAGGGCCATTAGGTGTTAGTTCGAGCGAGTTTGAACATAACACAATTGATTATGGTCGAGGTCCGTTAGGTGTCAGTTCGAGTGAGGTCGAACATAATCTAATTTTAGAAAGATAAGCCTATAAGTGTGAAGTTTGCCGACACTTGGAGAAATAAATAAACTTCAAGCATTTTTGCTTTGGTCATATACTTGGAGAAATACAAATAAACTTCAAGCATTGTTGCTTCGGTCATATACTTGGAGAAATTTACAAATTTTCGGGCGTTGGCCTGGAGTCCCAGTCTGTTTAGTCCCTTCATCGGTTGGCCTAGAGAGTGCTTGAGTGGTCGGGCGATGAACTAGCCGTCCCGTATTTGCATACTTCGACTTAAAGTGTTCCCTTCGTCGCCTTGTTAAAAACGTCCATGAGAAAACCCAATTTGGAAAAAACTCAAGTGAGGGAAAAAAGAGTACGACTTGGGGGACGCTTTATCTATTAAAAGTTGAAGTACTTGAGGTGGGTAATATTCCAATTGTTCGGTAGTAGCTTTTCTTCCATTGTTTCTAGTTGGATTGATCCTTTGTTTTCTTTTGTCGTGATTTTTTACGGGCCATCCCAATTTGTTCCTAGTTTTCCCTTCTATGGTCTCTACATGTTTGAATTTTAGCTTTGAGTACATAGTCCCCGACTTTAAGCGGCCTTACCTTTGCCTTCTTATTATAATAGCGTTCTGCTTGTTATTTTTGGCGATCATCCTTATGTAGTCCATGTCTCTTTGTTCTTCAGCTTCGTCGAGCTCCTACATTCTTCTTTCATCGTTCCTCGGCTCGCTCTCATGGGATTACCTCAAGTTGGTCTCTCTGACTTTGACCGATATTACTGCATCAGTCCCATAGACCAAAGAGGCGCCCTACCTTCTAGCCACAGTCCCTTGACGTCTTCAAGCTTTTTCTTTAAACATGTCGTCTATATAGACTTCTATTATTTTGCCGAGCTGGTCTTTAAACATCCTCGTCACCAACCTTTGATAAGTTGTCCCTGCATTTTTCAACCCGAAGGGCATGACCATGTAGTACTACGCCCCCTAATGGGTGATGTATGTAGTTTTCTCCTAATCCTATTCTTCCATGAGGATCTGATTATAGCCTGAATGGGCATCCAAGAAGCTTAGTAATACGGTCGTTGCGTCGATGAGTTGGTCGATATGGGGTAATGGAGATGAATCCTTGGGGCGTGATTTATTCAAATTTGTGAAATCCACGCACATTCTCCATTTCCTATTCTTCATTTTTACCATGACCACGTTGGCGAACCATTGGGGGTACTTCGACTTCTTGATTGAGCCATTTTCTAGTACTTTTTCCTCCTGTTGACGTACCGCGTCGTTAATCATGGAGTTGAACTTACGCCTGACCTACCTCACTGGGGTGTGGAATGGGTCGATGTTCAGTTTATGCCTGGTGATTTTCTTTGGGATACTCGGCATATCTGCATGGCTGAAAGAAAATAAATCTGCGTTAGTAGTTAAGAATTGACGGAATTTATCTGGTTCCTGAAGCTTGCAGCCGGTGTAAGCTTTCTTGTTGTGATTATTGGTATCTAATTAAACGGGGTCGAGATCCAATATGGTCGATCCCGTAGCTTTGATAGTATCAGGGTCTCTGATGACGTCCTCACTATCATCACATATCTACCCGACCCTGTTGATTGTTATGCTCTTTTTTTTGTCCTTCGTTTGTTGAGTAATCGTGCAGTTTAGGGCGATGCAGTAGCATTCTCAGGATGTGTGTTGTTCCCCTCGTATGCTGAATATTCCCCATGGAGTCGGGAATTTGATGACCTAGTATAATCTGGAAGGGACGACCCTCACAGTGTGTATCCATGGTCACCCTATTATGCCGTTGTACATTGTGTCTTGTTCTATGATGTGGAACGTGGTCTCCAGGGTGATGCCACCGGCCAGAACGTAGAGTGTGATTTCGCCAGATGTTTGCTCAGTTGCATTGTTAAAACCAGTTAGCGTTATGCAACACGACACTATCTTATCTTCGAGTTTTATTTGTGCAAGTACTCGAGGATGTAATGCATGCACTGCCCCCATCATCTACCACAATGCGTCGCACATCGGTGTTTAAAATTCATAAATTAATAACAAGGGCATCATAGTGAGGGAAAGCCAAATTGTTGGTATATGACTTATCAAAGACGATACTTTCTTCGAGTTTGTCATACCGTTAGCGGGTGATCGGCCGTTTGAGCTTGTGGGTAGTGGTGAACTTCACACTTTTGATGGAAGCATCATCGCAACCACTGATGATCATGTGAATTGTGGGGGTCAGTGAGAGTGGTTTGGGTGGTCCTTGATGTTGTTCACATCCTCTGGCAAAGTTGGTCATTCTCCGATTGCTCAGCAACTCTTTGAGATGTCCTTGTCGCTACATGTTTACGACTTCCTACCTTAAGGCGATGCAATATTCGGTTTTGTGCCCTCGTTCTTAGTGGAAATCGTAGAGGGCGTCAGATTTTCTAGCACTCGGGTTTGAACTCATCTTTTGAGGCAACTTCACCTTTGGTCCGAGCTTCTCCGGGGCATAGACTATCTCTATAGGTGGCACACAAAAGTTGTGAGCGGATAACAAATGAGGCATAACTCTTTTGTTCTGGTGAGTCCTTGTCCTTAATCTAGGCGGGCCTTCTCTGTGGCGAGAAGAGGGTGCAACAGACGCTCTGAGATATGGTTTATGCCGCTCCATGTTGGGTCGCAGAGCTGCGAGGTCTCTTCTGGTATCATCTCTTCGATCTTTTCTGGATCCGGCTTGTACTGAGGTTAGTCGATGAGTTGGTCCATTGAGGTCGTCCTCATATGCTCGGACCTTAGCACAATACGTGTTGTGTATTTCATCCCAAGTGGTTGGGGGTAGTTCATTAGTCGACTCAATAGATTTCTAGTCGCTCTCGAACCGTCCCTGCTCAGCCCGTTCTGGAAGGCTGCAATTGCCATCCTTTCTGACACGTTCAGCAAAGTCATCCTTACTCGGTTTAACCGGGCGAGAAAATCCCTCAATCCCTCTCCCAAAGGCTATTTTATAGAAAATATCTTGTTTATTCTTGCCTCAACCTTCTTAGCCCCAGCATGGGGCGTTACGAACTTGTCGGCCATCTCTTCAAAAATTTCAATAGAGCGCACAGGTAGTTTTGAATACCATATTAACGCTCCTCCTATGAGGGTTTCACCAAAAAAAATTAACAAAATAGAGGATACTTGTTCTTTGGCGAGATCATTGCCTTTTACGACGATGACGTAGTGAGTCACATGATCTTCAGGGTCAGTCGTGCCATCATATATCCTTAGGTAAGGCAGCATTTTAAAGGTTTTTGGTATGGAATGTGGGGCTCCATCAACATTGTATGGTTGTTCGATGAATTGACCGACGTCTCTCTTTGGCAATAGTTTGGGGGCGCCCGGTATTTTAATGAGTCATTCCTGGTGTTCTTTTATTTGATCTCGAAGTGTCTTGTTCTCGTTCTCCATTTCTTCCATACTTTTTAAAATGGTTGCAAGAGCTTTGTCACATGCATTATCATTGACATTGTGATTAATACATGTTGTTGGTGGCGGAGGGAGTTGGTTGCATTGTTCGTCCGCCGATTGTACAGTGCAAATCCTTGCATTTTTTGTAGTTGCGTCCCGAGCGGGCTTGTTGAGGACGCTGGTTAGCGTGTCGGTCAACCATGCTTCGAGGAGCTTTCTTAAAGCTGGGGGCGTCTCTTCCTCTACAGATGTGGAGGCTCCCTTACCAAGAGACTATGTGATGCTGCAATGAGGAGGCGGTGACCCATCTCGCCTAGGGGAAGCACCGGGCGTTGCGCCTTCGTCTGTTGTTTCGCAGCTTTCTTTGATGATGTTCATGAGGTTGGTTGGAAGGTCATTGATTATTTTCGCCCTTTCTTCCCTCTTACCTGTCATGTTGAGATTTTGTGCACACAAAGAAAAGAGATCTCGTTCTTGCCCTTCTTTTATTTTACATTTGTGATATGTGTTAGTGATAGATCTAGAAGAAACTAAAATTTAACTAGCAAATCCCCACAGACGGCGCCATATTGTTTGACCAAAAGCTTTAACTCTTGGCTCAAGTAATTAAATTTATTTATTAAGGGGTTAAACCTAGTTAACACTAATATTTCTAGATGTGAGTTCCGAAAGTGTAACTAATGTTGAACAGACCGGATGGAGATACAATGATGGTGTGTAACAATCATTACAAGCAACGTAAATAATGATAGAGCTTTAAATAGCAACAAACAATAATAAATGGCATTCAAGCAAATAAAATGAGCGATTCACCCAATAAAAGAGGAAGTAAGTGTTACTTCTCCTGACAATGATGAATGACAGGCAAATACTTGAATATTTGAATTATCCTCGGATTTGGTGGAAAGTATGGAATAATACAAGTAAGAATCTTGGTGAGAAAGGCGTTGTTTGTATTATAGTCAGAGAGAGAAACTTTGTCAAAGTGTGTTCTTAAAAATGAATATCACATGCCCTACACCATTGCCTCTTTTTCTATTTATATGAGACATGTCTCTAACAAACTCTAATAGTACAAATCCAGAGAATATCCACTAGAATATTCTCTTTAATATCCTATTTCAAAAATTAGTCGCTATTGCTCTGTCAACGGTGCTCGACCTCGACCATTGTTGACATCTCGACCATGAATCTCGCTGCTTCCTGGTCGACCTTGACTGACTCTTTCCTTCATGCTATCTTACCCTAAATATTCCAAATTTTGACCTATACAGTACAAGAGTCAGTATCTCTAAATTTAGATAGGAATTGGACATCAATTCATTAGTTTTCTTGCGATGAAACTTCCGCATTTAGAAACTAATCAGAACTCAGAAGTACTCAAGTCAAAATAGTTTAAACTACTTGAAAAATGTTGAAAAAATCGTAGTCGAGCCTTTCTTCAAACAGCTCTCAGCGATAAGTGGTGGATGGGTCCATCTGTCAACGTTCTATGTCGGTATACCAAAGCCTTTTGTTTCATTTTTGCAACATTTTAACATAGCACTCAATTCGTCAAGGAACTGGTGATACGAAGGAGCTGATCCCAGTATAATTCACATAGATGGTGGACTATCTGACTATGAGATGTTCAAGCAGCTTCAATCTGTGTAGCTACCATTGCTTCTTCGATGCATAACATGTTTTTACCCCACCTCTACTATAACAGGACTTGTTACCTACTTCCTCCATTCCAATTGACGTGAACCTATTTGACTAGGCACGAAATCTAAGAAAAAATAATTTTTTGAAATTTGTGGTCATAAACAAGTCAAAAAGAGGCTCGGAGTATTTATATGGTTATAAAAAAAATTCATTAATGATAGAATTATAAGTTTAAGCTAAATTATTTTCAAATTTAAAAAGGGATCATTTTTTTAGAACGGACCAAAAAGAAAATAGGTTCTTGTGTGTTTATTAGTCAGACAGGAGATAACTTAGCTTTCTTGACCCAAAAAGGAAACCCCACTCTCCACTCACAGGAAATACAGGTCCAGAACACAATGATGCAAAGGCCTTTACCCAGACGTCAATTTAATCATACTATTTCCTCCCAGACTACATACTATCCTGCTAAAAAACCAAAAAGAAGTAAAATTATGGGGAATGATTAGCAGCCTTAGTCCTGACACCACATTGACAACATCAAGGATGAGAAAGTCGTTTTTTTTACACTCACAAAATATATAAGCAAGAGACGGCTAAACTGTTTCTCTATTGTATTTCATTTCCTGTTGTTGACCACCTACTCACAGCTTATAAATTTTCACGTCTCGTCTACAAATGCAGCTCCAACTGAGAATAGAGACTTTATGCTAGACAACAGTAATAAAATCTCATGTCCTTTGGTGTTCCTTTGCTTTTTGCAACACGTCCTTTAAAACTGCTGCAATTCTTTCTTCCATGTGACGCTCCAGAAATACCTCTTTCACCCTCTCATACCCTTTTTTACCCATTGTAAGCCTCCTCTCAACGTGAGTGGCTAATTTAACAATGTTTTTTGCAAGGGGCATTATCCCTTCTTTCCCCACAGGATGTAGCAGACCAGTCGTTCCATCTATTACAATTTCCCGGGAGCCACCAGCTGCAGTTCCCTGAAATGAAAGGCGAGAAGATGAGAGTGTAAGTTCTTCCAATCTAACTAAATATTTTAGATTATGCAAAGAAAATGTTGCATGTAAAAGAATAACTATGCAACAAGCCAAGATGGAGGAAGAAAATGGCATTTACCAACACAGGCAGCTGAAATGCCATGGCCTCAATAGTAATCCGACCAAAGCATTCACCCCGTGCCTACATGGTTAAAAGAGAAGGGACGAAAAATATGAAGTTAGCTATTACTGTAGTAGTAAAATTATCTTACTTAAGAGGACAAAAAATAAGAAAAAGAAACATAAAGTGACCTAGCATCCACCCCATGCCAACAAACCTGAGAATTTTGAACAAGAACATCAATTGCAGCAAGATATGGGGCTACTGTCAGTGTCTTATTGACAAAATGAACATACTTTTCGATCTTCTTTGATATAACGAAGTTCCTAAGCTCCGTCTCAAATTTGCTATGACTGGTCATGTCACTCCCCACAACAACAGCATGAATTGATGGCAATTGTAACTTCCGTTCTTGAATAAGCTGCAAGCTCTCATAGAATGCCCGTAAACATAAGTCCTGACCCTTCCCACGAGTAACACCTGCAATATTGCAAGCCCAGGTCATACTGTAGTTAGAAAAGGACCGTTAGTGAGAAAGCTACCAATATTTAGAATCCAAGTCGTGCGGTAGTTAAAGAAAAGTATGTACAGCATGACGAGGAATACAAGTGAATCATAGTGATTGGGTAAATTCAGAAAATATATCAAGAGCAATCCACCTAAGCAGGTATTCAAGTGCTTTTATCAGGATCGAAGCATGATATATTGTAATGCATAATAGAATTACAGGAAAAGGCTTACTATTTATGATGGCAAATAGTATATCTTCATTTCGAACTCCAAGAGATTCACGAACATGCTCCCTCAAAATTCTTTTTGCCACACTATCTTCAGCAATTTCCATTAGCTCATTGCTGTTGCCAAGATGAACAACGTGGGTTTTCGGCATTTTGATCCTACAGAACATTAATAACAATTTAGAGAGATTATACAACGCATACAACCACGAACGGAAAAATGAAGGGTAAGCAACGCATACAAGGTAGATTTGGACATAAATGAGAAGTTCACTGTCTTTCTGGAGTTCACCCAAAGTTTGAGCATTCAGACCCAAGTATTAGAAAGAAGATTTCCATTATATTCCCTTACCAACGGAGAAATAAATTCAACTAAATTTTTATGATCAGATAAAGAAAAATAAATAACTAAATTTTATGCCTGGAAATAGACTGAGATGCACTTTGAGTTTAAAATTACTTAACATAAATATAGGCATTCAGAATTTCAGAGAAACATACCAAGCATCCACCACAATTAGGATCAGGGTACTTTCAGTATAAGTAACATTAGAATTGCTGTTAGCATTTTCTACTTGCCATGGTAATCCGACTAATACTCTTCTATGTAACAAAATGCAAAGCAGATAGTTTTCCTGGAGTGCTGCTTTTTCACTTCTTGAGTCCCAACAGAATCTCATTAGGATAGATATTGATAAAGACACCAATGACAGAGATAAGAAACCAGATGGTAAAGGGTTAACTAAAATGAAGCAATCTGAAGTTACCAACGGAATCATAAATTTCCAGCAAAGATAAGAAAGCTCTTGCATCTTGTATTCTAAACTTCCGCAGTAGAAAGATTACTTTTATCAGCTAGATTTGTATCAAGTATACAAGCTAACAGCCAGTTCATTTACCCCTTTCATATGGGTGCTAGGAATACAGTTTTTCCGAAACTAAACTGCTGCAAGTAAAATGATGGGCAGTAGATGAGCCATTTTTAAACTTCATATATGACATACTTCAATGAGATTTTCATCTCCTTCTTTGATGATACAGCTAGTAAACTCTGAATAACTACAGCAGCTCCCAACAGGCAGATAAATTTTTTATGCCCGATTTTCTCTCATTTTAAGGAGAAGTAGATCTTTCTGGAAGAATGTTCACACGCACTTAAACTTTTATCCCTCATAAGTCTTATGTTTTTCAATTTATGTATTAACATTCCTTTTCCTCCCTCTATCATTTCTTATGGAGTTATGGTGACTGTACAAGTCAACAGGAAGGAAAATCAAAAATAGATATATGCCAGTGGGAAATGATGGCAGCTTGAGAGAGTAAACCACCATTCTAAGACAAGAAGATTTCATTTACTCAATTTAAACAGTCTCAAAAAAAAAAGATTTCATCTACTCAATTTATCGTGTAAATTCACACTAATGTGTAAGCAAAACATTAATGTGATTTGAACGATGATGCTCAAAATTCACAATGATGATGCTCTCGTGATTTGAACCTAAAGATGCATGACCTCAAAAGGCCACTAGAAGTAGATCAGTCACCAACTATATCAAAATTGCGAACTTATAACGTACCTTAGTCGTTCCTGTGTTCTATTCTTCCAGTATTCAGCTGTTACATGTGAATCAATCATTGCACCAGCAACATACGGGAGGTGCTTCACATAATCTAGACTGAAGTAATGACCTCGCATTTCATGGATCCACCATAAAACTTTGGGAAGGACACGAGGAACATGTTCCTTGAGAACAGAATCCAACCATTTCCCAGCAACGGCAGTGTTTAAAACAACCAAGTCAGCTTTTAAAGCAGTATCTACTGCCTCCTGACCCTTAGCATAGACAACCTGAAAGCAGACATGCGTCCCATAAGCACAATCATTTCAATCTTTCTTACTAAACTATAAGTTTCAATAAGGCCGAAGAATAAATTTCTAGTTCTCAGTGACTAGACATGCACATCACTGGAAATATGCCAGCCATTAATTGCTTAAGGCTGCTGGAACAAAATAAGCGAATGGCAGACTACCCTGCAGAGAATGACCCCTATCGTTTGATAGGGGTAATATCACTTATCAAAACATAAAATGTGTGTGTTATGAAACAAATAAGGATAATATTTAGAAAATAAAAAAGTGAATCTCACAGAGAATGGCCTCTATCATTATCATATTTCAGTTTTCTTGGAGGGTAAGATGCTAAAAGAGCTAAAAGCCAAGAGAAATTACAGGAAAATATGGAATTTCACCTCAAATGGATAAGGGGGCAGAACACATAGGGCAAAATCTCCACTAATAGTAATGACAGTTATCTCTGCTGAAAGTATGTGTTATACTCTTGTTGGATACCGGTTAAACAAAAAAACTATAAGCAATTAAAACACTCTTCGTTTTATCTACCTCAACGAACTTGTCCCTCCACCCCAATTTGATTTTCCCTTTTTCTCTATAAAAGCTCAAATAAGAAAAAGGATAATTTTGGTGGGAAGCAGTAGGTACCCGGTGGAATAGTCGAGAAGAGTGCAAGCTAGCTCGGATACCAGCATTATAAAAAAGAAAAGAATAGTTTTTTACCATATATTGTACTTCACACGCGAGGCTCGTCTTTAGAGTCGCACAATTTTCCATACACGTTCATCTGTATTCTATCACATTAACTTTCAATTCTCTTCTTAATATCCATGAAAAGTTAAATATGGACATTTATTTAGGACTAAGAAAGTAATGAAAGAAACAAAATATATAATAGGAAAAATAAAAGAAAAACAAAAAAAAAACGAGCCCAATGGTGGAAACAGATTTAGTCCTCTGCAAAGAAATGGTGAATGAGAACCAATGAACTAAAATACCAAAAGGACAAAAACAAGTACTAAAACTGAAATTACAATTACCTTTCTCAAAAAATAAAAAGGAACTGAAACTGAAATTAAAACAGGAAAGATGAAATTGTGAAAATATGGAAAGGTATGAAATCTCAAGCTGGAAAGCAATACTGCTAAGTACAACCTGAACTCCTCGGTGTAACATTTTGTGTTCCAAACTGTATACGACGTTATTTGTTTCAGATGGTCTTTGATTTGTGATCCAACAGACTTCAGCTCCAACACTTCTCAGCAAAAATGCCAGCTCCATCAGCAACAAGGGTCCACCTATATGGAAAGAAAGAGCAATCATAGTGATTAGAAGTAGTGTTTGTTTCCATGATATGTCCCTTTCCTTTTTTTACTTCTTTTTTCATAAATCAAAATATTCATTGATACTCAACCACTATGATGTAATAATTACAAATGAGGTAGTATACAGGTAAAGCCCGAAGGCTGTTCACGTCCTTGTAGGGGGGATGCCAACCATCTCTCCTTTCTATGAACATAATTACAAAGGAGGTACAATACAAGTGTTCTTTAAGCATCCAAAAATACCAAGTTCCTAAAATGTTGGTGCTTCTTACAACATAAATACAAAAGATACAAAATAGAGAGAAATTAACTCCTAAACAATGTATTTTCGGCCTCTTCGAAAGTTCTTTTCTCTCTTAATTATCAAAATATGCAAAAGGGCCAATTATCCATAACCTCTTTCTCTCGGCTCCCAGCCCATTATTTGCCAGCACTGAACTCAGTTTTCAAGTGCAAGGAAAACCAAACTAATAGGTTACTTTTTTCCGACAAAAAACTAAAACATTCTAGAATATATGGAACGGATTTAAATGATGCATCAAACCAAAGGCTTCACTGGTAACATGCTTTTTACTGGATCTCATTTCCATTAAAAGAAGATGCAGAGTAAATTACTGAAATAATAAAGTTGTAATAGAAGTGGTTCAATGTTTGGCGGAAATTTGAAATCAAGTTGTACACAAACTTAAGTCGACAAACTGTTGCTAGCACCAAGAAAGCACATTATCAACAGAGCATGAGCGAGCACATTTTGGAACATGAATTAAATGTTCATCAGCCAGAAAAGATTACATCCATTTTCAACATTTTAAAACATTTTAGCAATCAGGTCAAGGAGCAGCTGAAGAGGTTCTAGCCAACGCTCAAACCTAGCGGTTAAGAACTCTGGTTATTTTACTCGTCAAAATAATGAAATATTGCCAGCTCCAGAAGAGTGAAAAACTGGCTAACTAAAGAATCCAAAATGACAGATCAACTCTCTTAATTGCTCAAGAATATAAGTACAAGATAACTCCATTACTCCAAATATCCTGCTATAGAACAAATTTCTTTTATCAAACTTCAAAGAATTTTATACCGTCTTTCATAACTCAGTCACAACTATCTTGTGCTATAAATACCAACAAAAGGGTGTAGATCAAAAGAATGAAATGCGACAAGACAAGATAGGAGGATCCAGTGATTTCTCAATCTATTCTTATGCAACACGTGTTTCTCATTTGATTTTGTTCCATGAGCATTTCAGTTAATACACTGTTCTGAAACATTTCAGTTCATTTAAACTTCTACCAAAGTGGTACGGAAAGAGGATACATACACGGAACATTAATTAGGGATGCCACGAACATCCATTCTACCATTCTATTGTTCTCAATTTAACTCATCTCCCATTCTACACCTCTTATTTAGTCTTGTGATTTCGTGATTACTTCCTTTTACACCTTAAATAGCCAACTTCCATTACGACACCAATTCTGAATTAATGAATAGCTAATAAATAGCAGATCCAACCAATTAATATTAATACGCATATAAAAACAATTGACTTCACATCTCACTATACACAAAAAAAAAAAAGACAGGCGTGCACACATACAACAACAACAGCAACAGGATCAACAGTAACACAAGTGATTCACTAATGCAGCTAAACAACACTATTCAGTCCAGCTGGACTAGCAACATTTCACTCAAGAATGCTCCATAAGCAACATTGACGAACCGAACTAAACATAATAGATGATATATAGTAATTAAAAGCGAAATTCAGGGAAAGCAAAAGAAAAAATAAAAGATACCAGAAAGGGAAAGTTCGTGGGATACAAGAAGCACAAGCCTAGACTTCATAAAACTGAGTGGGCTCTGAGTAACAGCAACTCCAATTGGCTTAGCTGACTCGGGTGAAGAGTTATATCGCTTCGCAGAAGCCACATCTACGCGGCAATCACAGGAGGACTCAAGGCTAGCTCTCACGATAAAAGCAATGGCAGTGGTAACTGAAAGCATCACAAGGAGCGCTACTACGGTCAGCCAACGCTTGCGGAACAGAGCCATAGCTACGGAAGAATGCTTCGCCATGTCCAAAGCTAGGGTTTGTGAAGGTAAGAAGTTGGATCTGTGTCACCTTTCTCTGCATTTTAGGGTTGGGGTTTTTGATCTGGACTGGTAATTGGCGTACATTTGGCTTTTAAATTGACACTTGGAAAAGAGAAAAAGAGTTTGTTCTTGTTCTTTAAAGGTTGGAATCTCTGGCTGTGTGAAGAAGATCTACTGCGCTGGGTTAATAACTGCCGCGAAGAGTGATTGGGAGATTTTTAGATTTGACTACGATTCAGCATTAATGAGGAGACAATGTTGTTAATCGCAAATTGGCAATGACGATGCTGTCTTTCGAGAAAAATTATCAATACTTTTGTACTCTAGTTTATTACGTAAAGCTCAGTAATCCCCTTGTTTCAATTTGCTTCAGTTTTTCAAGCCATTTTTGGTAATGAGGTTATTGGTCTCGAAATATTGCCTGCGATATTAAATTACAATTTCAGCCCTCGAGATTGTCTAGAAATATTGCTTGTGATTGTAAATTACAATTTCAGCCCTCGAGATTGCCTGGAAATGTTGCTTATTCTGTGTGTGTGTGACTAGGGGTGGGCATAAAATCCGAAAAACCGAATTCCGAATTCCGAACCAAATTAATTCGGTATTTCGGGTTCGGTTATTTCGGTATTTCGGTCTAATTCGGTATTAAATTTTCGGTATTTCGGTTCGATTTTCGGTATTACAATTTTAAAAATTCGGTATACCGAATATACCGAAATTTTAAGTATATATTTTTTTGGACCCTACCTATACTAACACACCTAGTGTCCAACCCAATGTAATTCCCATTTCCCGTCGCCCCAAGCCCAGCCCAATGTAATTCCTAGTTGGTACTTCTTGTGCTTGTTCTAGACTGCTGTGAATCACAGTGAATGTGATGTAGCGTTTGTAGCGTTTATAGAGCTGTTTCTAAATGCAACAGCTTTTGTAGCGTTTTAAGGCATTTTGGGTGTTAGTTCACTTTCTATTATGTTTTAGCTTTAGTAATTACTGCATCTTCTTAATTATTATCGTTTGTTCCTGCCAAAAGATATTTTCTACTCTATGTGCTCTTTTGGCGAAGGGTATAAAGAGGATATTTGCGTTGGTATTCATAAACCGAATACTTTACCGAAACCGTACCGAACCAAAATAATAAATACCGAACCGTACCGAACTAATTTGGTACAGTATTTGGTATACACAATTGATAAACCGAATACCGAAATACCGAACCGAAATTCTTAAATACCGAACCGAAATACCGAATGCCCACCCCTATGTGTGACCATGCATGTCGCATTTTGAGTTTGTGTGTGAAAAATAGGACGTAAACATCCCCCATCAAAATCTATAAAGTTTGAATATAATTTGACGTCTCAAAATGTAGTAATTATTACTTATGAAGTATGAACCAACTCTTTTCTCTTATATTCTATAGATTTTCTTAAATCCAATGGTAAGTCCATGAACTCTCTCACTAACTTGTCAGAGTAAAGCCGATTTAGAAGGTTCTAGGTAAGATTGATGAGCTTGAATGCAGATCGTATACGATCGAAATCGGACTCGTCTATGACAGGTGGGGACTGAAACGTGACAGGTTGAACCTCGATCCCGGATTATATCGAACCATGGCACGAAGCTAAATCATCGAGTCCGTGACTCCGGAACTGACCCCCGACCCCGAACAAGATCGAGGAAATTTTATCGGGCCAAATGACGAAAGGCCAAAATATCCGCAAACGGTCGGATATCACGGCGCGAAAATCTCGGCGCGTATCAAGGGGAGGCCGAATAGTTAGCAAATTATGTGATTTTTTGCCTTTTATAGAATTGTATCTAGAATAGGACTCTCATACTATATTAAGGGGGGTCTGATCATCTGTAAGACACATTGAAAAACGCATCTCAAATCAATACACTGTTATTTCTAGTTCTTATTATCTTGTCATCCTATTCCGACATCGATTGAAGCACTTCTTGACTCGATGATGACCAACCTTCAAGGCTAAGACTGTTCAATTTCTGTGGTTTGTATTTACTTTTCTTATCATTAACTTCAATATTAATTTATTTTCTCAATTGTCAAGTTATATCACGTATCCTTAAAACTGCGTATAAATTCAATTGTTATCCGATTTTGAGGGTAAACAGTTTGGCGCCCACCGTGTGGGGCTAAGGATAATAGTGATTATTTGATACAAATCTCCATAACACACATTGCTTTACACTTGCTCTTTGAAGCGTCTTTTGATTCCATGCTAAAATACAAAAATGTCGAACCCTCAATCAGCACCTCTGCACGTTGACAACGAGTCCGGTCACCAAGATGCAAATAACAACATAGCGCCCGGTAACGAGATACCACATGTTGATCCCGCTGGAATTCCGATCGCAGATCTGATTGATGCTAATTCACACGTGGCTATCGATGTAAACTTGCCTACCGACCCTGAAAATAGCATTCGTGGTGGAGCCCGATACGCAACTCGAAACACACAAAATGTTGAAGGGGGCGGGATCAGTCTACGAGTGATCTTCGAAATATTGCAGGCACAACAGGTGGAAATAACTCAGTTACAAAACCAAAATCGTGCACCAAGCATGGTTGACCCGATCCTCCCCGGAAGTCACCCACAGGGATCAACCGATCATAGAAATGTCGAACGAAAATGAATCGGGGGCTAACCCCGAGATTATAAAGAAGCTCGAGGAATTGACAAAACGGAGGGGAGAAGAAGATCGAGGCCAACGACAAAAAGGTGGAAACCTACAATTCAAGGGTAGACCAAATACCATGAGCACCTCTGATATTGAAGGGCCTGGATTCGAAAAAGTTCATGCAAAAACTATTTCCTCCGAGCGTGGCTCCAAAGCCAATCCCCAAGAAGTTCTGTATGCCCGAAATACCCAAGTACAATAGAACGACCGACCCTAACGAGCATGTAACCTCTTATACATGTGCTATTAAAGGGAACGACCTGGAGGACGATGATATTGAGTCCGTTTTGTTAAAAAAGTTTTGGAAACCCCTGTCTAAGGGAGCTATGATATGGTATCACAATTTACCTCCTAGTTCTATTGACTCATTTTCTATGCTTACAGTTCATGAAAGCACACGCAGGTGCCATCAAGGTCGAAACTAGGAAATCAGACGTTTTCAAAGTTAAACAGAAGAATAACGAGATGCTTGGGGAGTTCGTGTCCTGGTTACAAATAGAGTGAATGGATCTGCCACCGGTCGTTGATGATTGGGTCGTTCAAGCTTTCGCTCAAAGACTTAATATTTGAAGCTCGGTGGCTTCACAGCAGTTGAAGCGGAACTTAATAGAATACTCGGTTGTTACATGGGTCGATGTACATAGTCGGTATTAGTCAAAAATCAGAGTCGAAGATGATCAACTCGGGGGCCCTTCGGGGTCTGTCTATCTAGTCAGAACTTTCGACAGAGTCATAGATCGATCGTGAACCGAGGCCAAATAGAGATCAGTATCAGCCATACAATGAGGATTGGAGAGGCAACGGGTCCGGGAGAAACTCCATGAGAAACGAAAGGAGAAATGACCAAGGTCAGAGCAACAAAGGACTTATAACCAAAAATGGCTTCGACGGGTCCATCAGGTCCAAAGACGCACCAAGGCTATCGGAATACAACTTTAATGTCGATGATGTCGACATTGTATCGGCTATCGGGCGCATCAAAGATACCAAATGGCCTCAACCTCTACAGATCAATCCAACCCAAAGGGATCCTAACCAGATGTGCAAATATCATGGAACTCACAGTCACAAAACCGAAGATTGTCGACAGTTGAGAGAGGAAGTAGCTCATCTATTCAACAATGGGCACCTTCGAGAATTCTTGAGCGACCTAGCCAAGAATCACTTCAGGAATAGGGATTCTGACAAACAGACAGAACAATAAGAACCTCAGCATGTCATCAACATGATCATCGGCGGGGTTGATATCCCATAGGGGCCGATATTGAAACGCACCAAAGTATCCATCGCTAGGGAAAAACGAACTCGAGACTACATACCAGAAGGAACTTTATCTTTCATCAACGAGGACGCAGAAGGAATCGTACATCCCCACAATGATGCACGGGTAATATCTGTACTCGTGAATAAAATTCAGGCTAAACGTGTGTTAATTGATCTAGGTAGCTCAGCCAACATCATTCAATCAAGGGTCGTGGAGCAGCTCGGTCTACATGACCAGATCGTACCCGCAGTATGAGTCATGAATGGATTCATCATGGCATGTGAAATCACTAAAGGGGAAAAAACATTACCAGTCAATGCCGCCGGGACCATCCAGGAAGCCAAGTTTTATGTGATCGAAGGTGACACGAGATACAATGCCCTGTTCGGGAAGCCATGGATCCACAACATGAGGGCAGTGCCTTCGACCCTTCATCATATGTTAAAATTCCTGATGTCAGTAGAGATTAAGATGATCTATGTAGAACAACCAGACGCAAAGGAGATGTTTCCAATCGATAAAGTGATTCCGATATCAACACTTGCAACATCAAAGGAGCCAAGGTCGAAAGCAAAACAAGAGGCCAAATAGCAATCACCGATACTAGCATCGACCCAACCAGACAAGCAAGGGACTGACGAAGACAATGATTACGGGGTTACCTGATCCTTTATAGTCCCCAATGATTCCGATGCTACCAAATCAACGGTTGAAGAGCTGGAGCAGATCATATTGATCAAACATCTACCCGATCAAAAGGTATACCTGGGCACGGGGCTAACTCTCGAGCTTAGAAAAAAAACTCATTCAATTTCTTATAGCTAACATGGATTGTTTCGCGTGGTCCCATATTGACATGACAGGGATCCCCCGGAAAATAACCACCCACAAGCTAAGCCTGGACCCAAAATTCCATCCAGTCAAGCAGAATAGGATGCCTCAGTCCGAGGTCAAACTCGTTTTCATCAAGGACGAGATATCTAAACTCCTTAAAATAGGGTTCATTCGGGAGGTTAAATACACGTATTGGTTAGCAAACGTAGTGGAAGTCCCTAAAAAGGGGAACAAACTATGAATGTGTTTAGACTATAAAGATTTGAACAAAGCCTACCCCAAGGACTCCTTTCCTATGCCCAACATCGATCATATGATCGATGTCATGGCTGGCCGCGAGATCCTTAGCTTTCTCGATGCCTATTCCGGGTACAACCAAATACGGATGGACCCGAATGATCAGAAGAAAACCTCCTTGCCATTCGGAATAAAAAATGTCGGTGCCACTTATCAACGCTTGGTAAACCGGATGTTTGAGAACAAATAGGAAAGTCAATGAAGGTTTATATTGACGACATGTTGGTTAAGTTCCTACGAGCAGAGGGCCGTTTCAAACATTTGCAGGAAACTTTCAGCATTTTGAAGAAGTACAATATGAAGCTGAACCCGGAGAAGTGTGCGTTTGGAGTAGGATCGGGTAAGTTCCTAGGGTTCATGGTATCTAATCAAGGAATCGAGATCAACCAATCAAATTCATATAAGATATCACGGTCGTGGACAACGTGAAGTCCGTGCAAAGAATAACTCGACGCATAGATGTCCAAGGGCGATTCATTTCGAGGTCATCGTATAAGAGTCATCGATTCTTCTCACTGCTCAAAAAGAAGAACAACTTTCATGGACCCCAGAATGTCAACGAGCCTTGGAGGAGCTCAAACGACATTTACCGAGCTCATCATTGCTTCATACGCCGAAAATAGATGAACAGTTGTACTTGTACTTGCTATTATCGGAAATAAATATAAGTGGAGTCCTAGTTCAAGAAGAGCAAGGTACAAAATTTCTAATTTATTATATTAGCAGGACCCTAGGAGAGGCCGAGACTAGGTACCCTCACCTAGAAAAACTTGTGCTCGCTTACTAAGTGCCTCTAGGAAACTAAAACCTTGTTTTCAGTGTCACCCCATATGTGTTGTAACAACTTATCCATTGCAAAGTATTATGCACAAACACGAGCTTCCGGGACGATTGGCCAAGTGGTCCATTGAAATCAGTGGGTACGATATTGAGTATCGACCTCAAACAGCTATCAAATCTCAAATTTTGGCAGATTTCGTGGCCGACTTTACGTCGTCCCTTATACCCGAGGTCGAACGAGAGTTGTTGGTGGACTCTGGGACGTCCTTCGGAATATGGACCCTCTTTACAGACGGTAGGGGTGGGCATAATACCTACCGAACCGTGAATTTTGGTTTATCGATTTCAGTTTAATTGATTTTTCAGTCGGTGCATGATTTTTCAGTCGGTGCATGATTTTTAATTTATTAATTTTTGGTTTTTCAGTGCGGTTTACGATTTTGGTGTTTCGATTTTCAGTTAAACCGAGAAACCGAAATTTTGGGTATTAGTTAAGAAAAATAGGTTTGAACATGTGGGTTCTTTTGAGAGTCCAAAACTTATTACCCATCTTAGGTTGATGCCCAATAATCCAATACCCATTTGAACTTTGAAGTCCACCCAATTTATCCAAACCTAATTACCCAAACTTACTAATACGTTACACTTACTTCCCATTTCACAAAACTAAATCAAAAATAGGTTTGTGCGACATTGCCTTCTTCCTTAGCTCTGTGCGACACTGCGATTGCTGCCTTCTTCCTCAGCTCTGTGCGACTGTTGCCTTCTTCCTCAGCTCGACCTTCTTCCTCAGGTTAGTGCGACTTATTCTGCGTTCTGAGTTGAGTTCCTTTTCAGTTTTCTTCCCCTGTTTCTATATATTCTATGTTTTTGTTTCTGTTATTTTTCGCTCTGCCACATTCATTTTGTTTTTCCAAAGCAGAGGACTAATAATTCTTTGTCTTTTGTGACTCCTTAGTAGTTAGTAGTATTAACTCTCTTTTTCAATGTTCCCTATACTTTTACAACAATAAAGAGTGTTAATAATACACTCTAAGATAAAGAATATACTAAGATTCTTTTCTCTTTTCCACATTTATTTTCTAAGTATTTGGATTTTCAATAGTTTCCTTATACTTGGCAAGAAGTGAAACATATAAAAAGTTAGAAAAAATAAAGGGGTTTCTTCTTTTAAGACTCTTTTATATAGTGGTTTTATTTTTCATCTTTTGGCATTTATTAAATTGATTTTACTATTTTGTTTCAAATCCTTTTAATATATCCTGGATTAAAGTTCATTTTTCATCTTTTAACTCTTAATAATAGAATTGGACTTTAACGTTTCAACTGTCAATTCATATATACTATTTCAGACTTTTAGTCCACTACAAAATCAAAAGCTTTGCAAGTGATCATTCGATTTTGGTGGAAATTTCTTGTGTTGATTATTCCGCTAAGTTAAAGTCAACATGTAAATTTTTTCTATTGATCAATTTCTATGCTAAGTTAAAGTTGGCATGTAACAAAACTGATTCTGTTTGATTAAGTTGAAATCTGGGATTTATTCACGGGCCCTATACCCTTTTATTCTTGGAAAAAACATGTATGTTATGGATGTAACTTTCAAATTTTTTGCAGACTGAATTGGAACCTAACCACGCTCTTCATATTATTTAAATCGCAGAAACTCCTCTCTATCAAAGTCCATTAAGTTTTGGAATTAAGGATATTTCAATTAGTACATCCTCTTTTCTGTATGTTTATTTTATTTTATTATGTTATGGAATTAAGGACATTCTAAGCATTACACTGGATCAATTTGATCCAGATAACTATAGCATTTCACTTTCTTAGTTTGTAAGTTGTATCTGATATGCACAAAATTTGATGTTCTATTTGTTATAGACTTATAGGAGTTCCGACCTTAATTATGTTTTCATTCAATTTTTTATAGATGGTAGAAGTTGAAAGTAGATTAAGTGAGGTGGGTTCATCTGAAAGCGAACCTACAAATTCAGTTGAAACTAGTCAAGGCCCACACAAAAAAATCGTATAATGTAGATTAACTGCTTGGGATCATTTTGAGAAGTTTAAAGATGATAATGGAGGTGATAGAGCAAAGTGTAAACATTGTGGTCGTGATTATAAGGCTAATTCACGATTGAATGGAACAACATCATTGAATACTCATTTAAAGAAGTGTCCAAAAATACCATAGAAAGTTGATAATACCCAAACACAATTGTGTTTACAAAAGGATGGGCAATTTAATTGTGGGTGCATTGGAAATTTGATCAAGAACTAGTTAGGAGGGCTTTAGTTGAGATGGTAATTACGGAGGAATTTCCGTAATTACCTTTTAGCTTTGTTTAAAATAAAGACTTTAAGAAGTCTATGAGCATAGTCCAACCTCTATTTAATGTTCCTTCTCGTAGGACAATTACAAGGGATTGTTTTCAAGTTTAAAATGAAGAAAGGCTTAAACTAATAAAAAAATTCAGAGAAGTAAAATAAAAAATTTGGCTTACCACAGACACATGGACTTCGTAAAGAATTAACTATATGTGTTTGACGAGTCATTTTATTGATAGAGATTGGGTGTTGCATAAAAGAATACTAAAAAAATTTCATATCTCTAGTCATAAGGGTGACGGAATAGCAAAAGTTATTGGTAATTATTGCTTTAATGGAAATTGGATAAGGTATTCACTGTTACTGTTGATAATGCTTCTTCGAAAGATGTCACGGTCAAAGAATTGTCTAAACAACTAGCTATGTGGAAAACTAATTTGATGAGTGGTAAGAATCTTCATGTGAGATTCATGACTCATATACTTAATCTAATTGTGCAAGATGGTTTGAAGAAAATTGATAATTTTGTAAAACGTGTTAAACAAGCTGTGAGGTATGTGAGATCATCTCCTCAAAGGACCTTAAAGTTTAGGGAATGTTGTGCACATCAAGAGGTAGAATGTAGAAAAAAATTGTGTTTAGATGTTCCTACTAGGTGGAATTCCACATACTTGATGTTGGAAACGACGTAAAACTTTGAGAAGGCCTTTGACAAGCTTCATCTTTTTTATGATGGATTTTCTACTCATCTTTGTATGCATGTTTGTGAAGACGGGAATGCTGCAGGTCCATTTGTATGTGATGATTGGGTGAATGTGAGAAACGTGATAAAGTTTCTTGAAAGATTTCACGAGCTTGATGTGCCGTAGAATTTCGGCACATTTGATACCAATTACATAGACTTTAGTTCATCTTTCAATGCATTTTTAGTTAATTCGTGTTTTGCAGTGCATGAAGCTTGAGGACCCAAAAATATGAAAAAGAAGTCAAAAAGTCACAAAATGGCATAAATATTGCAAGTATGCGATCGCATAAAGCATATGCGTACCGCATAACCATTGCAGACTGAAGTAGACTTATGGTCAACTGAAGAAGAGAAAATGCGATCCATTATGCGTTACCATAACACTTATGTGGACGCATAGTGACCGCATAAATGAAATCAAGAAAGCTGAGAAGCACTTATACAGAGGAAAATGCGGTCGCATAATGGATATGCGAACCGCATAATTGAAATGCGGTCAATTGCTGGGTTTGGAAATTTAAGATTATGCGATGCTTTAGGAAAATATGCGGACCGCATACGTGATCTGCAAACAGTATGCGGTCGCATAAGTGCTCTGCGAACAGTATGCGGTCGCATAAGTGCTCTGCAGGGATATTTTTGTCCAATTTTGACGCTGACTTTTACCCCCCTATAAATAGATTTACTAGGGTTTTATGGGTTAGCTGGGTTGAAAAAAAGACTACATTGAAGGCATTAAATACTCTATTATTTTGGAAGCTTTTGAAGAGATATTCTTGCACTTTTGTAAGCTTTATGACTTTAATTATTGTTTTATCTTTGTATTTTAGTATGGGTGGCTAGTCTTAAATACTAAGGTTGTGAACCCTAAATGGGTGTCATGTTAATGGGTATTTACCATTAAATATATACAAATAATGGTTGGTTGATATTTATTCATTTCACATGCTTCATTTATTGTTGGTGGTTGCAAACACTAACAAATTCTATTTTACTCTTTCTTTGCTTGGAAAAGTGGGTTAGGGTTTCGCAGAAGTGAATGTAAAAAACTCATGGCTTTAAACCTTGTTTAATAGAATTGCTTAGGAATAAGTGGATTCTATTTGTCATAAATTGATTATTCTTAATTGATCTCTTTTATATTTGAAAAAATCATAAAGAGGAAATACTACTCAACTATTGGAAAATATTGAGTAGTCATTTAGAAATCATTTGCATATCAAAGGACCTCCCATTAGAAATATATCATATTAACACCGATAATATTACATTCAATTAAAGGGGACACAACATTGGTTTCTTTAATAAAATTAATTACAACCTCACAATATCATATTTGTCTTCAATACACACAATTACAACACTCTTTTAGCTAACGGAATAGAATCACGATTTAAGTAAAGTTTCACACTACTCAAGTAATCTTTTCACACTTATTCCCTATGGGATTCGCCCCCAACCTAGTTGGGTTATTATATTTGACATCGACCACTTTACACCATTTTGTTAAGGTGTAATTTGAGCGTATCAAATTTTGGCGCCGTTGTTGGGGAATACAGTTTTGAAATTACTAATTGGTGTGTGCTTTACTTTACATCTTTTTCTATTCCATCACATTTTGATTGCTTTGATTGGTGTGCTAGGTAAACATGGCCGAGTATGAGGAAGAAGAGAATCCTTTTGCGGATATTGAGGAATACATTGAGGATACAAACGTCATTGTCCCTCTGCGAGTTGATGTTGCTATCTTCAAGGTGGAACATGGTTTAATCCTAATGCTCAAGGCAGAGGGATTATCCAGAAATTTTACTGATGATGATCCAACACAACATCTTAGAAACTTCTTGGGTGTGTGTGCGATGCACAAGCAGAACGATGTGACAAATGATGCCCTGAGACTGCGAGTATTCAAGTACTCATTAGCTGGAGAGGCGAGGAAATGGATCCAAAATCTACCTCCTCATTCCATACACTCTTGGCCTGAACTCGTCCGTGCTTTCTTAGCCAAATGGTTCCCACAAAGCAAGAAGTCCGAGCTCAGAGATAAAATTTTCCTCTTCAAGCAACTACCAGGGGAACACTTACATGAGGCATGAGATCGTTTCAAGTTATACCTAGTGAGGTTGCTGAATCATGGTTTTCCTTATGCAATCTTGTTGGAGAAGTTTTACAAGGGATTGGATCCATTGAACCAATCCATAGCCAAAAATGCGGCAGATGGGTCTTTCATGGACAACACATTTACAAGGGTTACACAGATTCTAGACAAGATGACCGAGCACAATCAAGCTTGGCACTCGGAAGATACCACGGGTGGAATTGCATACGGTACTCCCTCTTAAACCAACATGATTAAGGAGAACCAATAGAGAGACCAAGAAATTGTTGGGCTTGCCACCAACATTAATGTGTTAACCAAGATGTTCCCAAAAAGTCAGACAAAGAAGGTAAATATTGTGGAAGGTATGCAACCCATGGTGAATCAAGAGTGCGAGGAAGCAAACTATGTCCATAATTCTCAAGGTGGTTATCGCCAACAAAATCAATGGAGGCCTAACCCGTAAGGGCAAGGCCATCAACAGTGGCGCAATGATAAAGGTGGATCGAGTCAAGGTAGTTGGAGCAACAACAACAACAACTATGCAAACTGGAGTTCAAACCCTTATGTTCCACCAATGGGGCAATACTCTAACTCCCTGCATTGTAAGGAAGGTCTTCAAGTGAATCCAAGTTAGAGAGCATGCTTGAAAGAATATTGCAAAACCAAGAAAGAGGTAACACTTCAATGAAAAACATGGACACTTTAATGAAAAACATGGCCGAACTTGTGGGGTCACACACTCCATCCATACGAAAGCTAGAAATGCAAATGAGAGATTTGTCAAGAGAGCAAAATCCAAATCTAAAGGGCACACTCCCAAGTGACACAATTGCAAACCCTAAAGGTAATGAGAGTGGTCCAACTTCTCATTGCATGGCAATCACAACGCGAAGAGGGAAGGTACTTCAAGGAGAAAATGAACAAATGGTTGGAGTATACGATCTTGAGCAAGAGGTTGAGGCACAAGTTGAAGTGTCAATTGTTTTTGAAATTGAAAATCTCCCAAGAGAAGTGAAAGTCCAAGAAGCAAATTGTGAAGAGGTAAAGGAAAAGATGAGAGAGGAGCCAAAAACTCTAGCACCAATTCCTAGACCTCCCCCTCATTTACCTCAAAGACTTGCTAGGAGGGTTGATGATAGCAAACTCGAGAAATTTTATGACATTCTCAAGCAATTATCGGTGAACGTCCCATTTGTGGAAGCATTCCAGGAGATGTTGGGTTTTGCTAAATATTTATAGGACTTGATAACCAAGAAAATAACCACCAAGAATGAAGTGGTGAATGTGACTCACTGGGTTAGTTCCATTATTGCAACAACCACCGTTCAAAAGAAAGAAGACCCGGGAGAATTCACCATTCCATGCACTATTGGCTTGCGAGATTTTGCAAGGGCTCTTTGTGATAATGGGGCTAGCATTAACTTGATGCCTCTTGCTAATTACAGGCAAGCGGGTTTAGGAATGCCGAGGCCTACAAGCATGAGGTTGCAAATGGCCGATCATTCAATCAAAAGACCAGTGGGAATTGTAGATGATGTCCTTGTAAAAGTGGAAAAGTTCCACCTTCCACCCGATTTTGTGATCTTTGATTGTGTTGTTGATAAGGAAATCCCTATCATCTTGGGGAGGCCATTCCTTGCTACTGGAAGAACATTTGTGGATTCGAAACGAATGAAATCAAGTTCTGAGTTAATGATGAAGAGTTCACCTTCCAAGAATGTAAGGGTATGAAGTTGCCACATGCATATGAAGGCATCTTAGTCATTGATGTTGTTGATGAGGTAGAAGATTCAATTGAGATGAAGATTGAAGAAGGACGCCTAGGTGAGGCCTTGGATGCTATATTGGTGAATTTTGATGGTGAAGACATAGAGGGGTACATGGAATCGGTGAATGCATTAGAAAGACGTGGTTCCTACACTTATGCACCAAAGAAGCTTTCTATTGACTTAGAGAACAGAGACACTCCCCCCGCCAAGCCTTCAATTATTGAGCCGCCACAACTTAAACTCAAGCCACTTCCGCCATACTTAAGGTATAAATTTCTTGGCTCTAATGATACTTTACTGGTAATCATTTTTTCTTTGTTGAATGATGTGCAGGTAGATCATTTTTTGAATGTCCTAAGGGAACACCGACAAGCCATTGGGTGGACAATAGCGGACATCCGAGGGATTCCCGCCTGAATTTGTGAGCACAAAATACAATTGGAGTAAGGAAGTAAACCTAGTGTGGAGCATCAAATAAGGCTAAACCCCTCCATGCAAGAGGTGGTGAAGAAAGAAATCATCAAGTGGTTGGATGTCGGGGTAGTCTACCCCATTGCAGATAGTTCTTGGGGTGAGCTCGGGCAATGTGTGCCAAAGAAAGGAGGCATGACCGTGATCCAAAACTAGAAAAATGAGCTCATTCCAACAAGGACTGTGACCGGATGGAGAGTTTGCATGGACTACCAGAAGCTCAACAGTGCCACTTGAAAAGACCATTTCCCTATGCCTTTTATTGATCAAATGCTTGACCGGCTAGCGGGAAGGTCATTCTATTTCTTCCCCGATGGATATTCAGGCTATAACCAAATCAATATCACATTGGAAGATCAAGATAATACAACATTCACATGCCTATATGGAACATTTGCCTTTAGTCGGATGCCATTTGGGCTATGCAACGCTCCAGCTACCTTTCAACGATGCATGATACCAATCTTCTCGGACACGGTGGAAGATTTCCTAGAGGTGTTTATGGAAGATTTCTCTGTAGTGGGTGATTCCTTCGAGCATTGTCTTAACAACCTTAGACAGGTGCTCAAAATATGTGAAGAAACAAAACTTGCGCTAAACTGGGAAAAGTGCCACTTCATGGTGGATGAGGGCATTGTTTTGGGCCACAAATTTTCCAAACAAGGCATATAGGTTGACCAAGCCAAGATTGAAATCATTTCTAAGATTCCTCCACACACTTCAGTAAAGGGTGTCTGAAGTTTTTTGGAGCACACCGGCTTCTGTAGGCGTTTTATCAAGGACTTCTCCAAAATTGCAAACCCTATGTGCAAGCTCCTTGAAAAAGATGCTAAGTTTGTATTTGATGAGAAGTTTCTCAAAGCGTTTGAGAAATTGAAAGAAAAGCTCACCACAGCACCTATTATTGTCACACCGGATTGGTCTTTCCATTTGAACTCATGTGTGACGCCAGTGGTGTAGCTCGATTCTTGGTCAACGACATAACAAAGTCCTTCATCTTGTCTACTATGCAAACAAAACACTCAATGGTGCTCAAATGAATTATAATGTGACCGAGCAAGGAACAAAAATCCAAGTTGCGGATCACCTATCTAGGCTTGAAGAAGCATGGAGACCAAAAGAGAACTTTGAAATCAATGATGTTTTTCCAGATGAGCACATATTGGCATTGTCTGACACATTCTCTCCTTGGTATGCCGATATTTCTAAATTCTTGGTTAGCGACCTTGTCCCCGATGGATTGGAAATATATCAAAAGAAAAAGTTCTTGCGGGAGTGTAGGCAATACTATTGGGAGGAGCCTTTTGTTTTGTATTTGTGCTGACAACATCATTCGGCGACGTGTTTCGGAATATGGGGTAATGTCAATTCTCAAGGCATGCCATGACTCCCCAGTTGGGGGTCATCATGGAGGAAATCAGACGAAGGCAAAAGTGCTTGAATGTGGCTACTATTGGCCATCGATCTACCATGACGCGGATCAAATGGTCAAGGCGTGTGATCAATGTCAAAGGCAAGGATCAATTTCTAAAAGGCATGAGATGCCTATGAATTTTATAATGGAGGTCAAGATCTTTGATGTGTGGGGGATCGATTTCATGGGTCCCTTTGTGAGTTCTTATGGTATGAAATATATCTTAGTGGTTGTGGACTATGTCTCCAAGTGGGTCGAGGCAATCACCTTGCCCAATAATGAGGCAAAGAGTGTGACCGCATTCTTAAGGAAGAACATATTCACGCGGTTTGGTACTCCCCTGGCCATCCTTACTAATGGTGGTTCTCATTTCTGCAACAAGGCTTTCACCAGGTTGCTCGAAATTAATGGAGTAAAGCACAAGGTGGCCACACCTTATCATCCTCAGTTGAGTGGTCAAGTTGAAGTTTCCAACAGGGAGATTAAAAACATCCTAGAAAAAATTGTCAATGCAAACAGGATCGACTGGTCAAGGAAGCTAGATGATGCGTTGTGGGCATATCGCACATCATTTAAGACTCCTATTGTCACCTCACCGTACCAGTTGGTCTTTGGTAAGGCGTGTCATTTGCCCATGGAGCTTGAACACAAAGCCATGTGGGCTATGAAAAGGTTGAATCTTGGCTGGGCCGAAGCTGCTAATCTGAGAATGACACAACTCAATGAGATGGAATAATTCCGTCTCCACGCCTATGAGAGTGTAGCCATGTATAAGGAAAGAATGAAGTTTGTTCATGACAAGAAGATCCTGAAGTGGGAATTCAAATCTAGTTACTTGGTCTTTCTCTTCAACTCGAGACTCAAGTTATTTCCGGGAAAACTCAAATCCAAATGGTCTGGCCCGTTCAAAGTTGTGAATGTGTCCCCTTACGATGCTATTGATTTAGAGTCGGAGGACGGACTTCGAACCTTCAAAATAAATGAAAGCATTACCTGGTCAATACAGGAGACAAGCACTTGTTAGAGCAATTTTCTCTCAAGGATAGTCAACCCCCACCACTGAGTAGCCCAAAAGAGACCAACATCATCGTGTCGCGACGTTAAATCAAGCGCTTCTTGGGAGGCAACCCATGTGTGGTAACATTTTTTTGTTAGTTTTCTAGTTCTGTAGATTTAGTTGTTAGTGTTGAACAGGTTGACGTGTGTATTAGATTGCAGGTAGCCCAAAATACCATGATACGAGGTGGAAGGACCGAGGCAAGTGAAGAAAAAAAGATTCAGGGGTTTGCGGCAACTATGCTGTCACATAATGACTTTGCGAACCGCATAATGGTCGCAGACTCAGTTAGAGAATTTGGGAATTTGGGTCTGCAAAAATGCGGTAATGGTTCAACTTTTGCGGCCCGCATAGCAACTATGCGACCGCAAAATGCATCGCAAAATGAAGGTAAGTAACCCAAGTTTCAATTCATCGCATAACACATATGCGACCACATAATGTGTTATACGACCACTTGACCACCGCAAAACGTTCAGGTATAACTCCCTAACCTTTCGCATACTGTAAATCTCACTCGCACACGAACACTGAACAACTCTCACAAAATCAAAAATACAAAAACAAGAGAAACAAAAGAAAAGCCAAAAACATTTTAATCACGCACAAAGATCACATAACAAGGATCGACATTAAGGAATTCACCTTGCTCATAACTCAGATTTCATCTCCATCTTGCTCTGACCTATGGTATGTGATTCTTTCCCCTATTTCTTCTGGTTACGTTGCATAATATCCATTACTTGAACTCCATCTCTCGTTTTTGTTCGCAAACTTATGCGGTGGGAACCTGTGTGGGAGATTCATGGGTAAATTTTTGCCTTGGAGTGATAGGAGTTGTGTATGTGAGAGGCTTGACCAGTGTTGACTAAGGAAGATTACCTTTGCGGCCCGCATATTTGGTTTGCGGTCCGTAAAATCATCGTAAAAAATAAACCCTAGGTGGCCTAGTTTATTGCAATTATGCGATAGAATATGCGGTAACAAAGTTTTTTGCGGACCGCATAGTTGCCACAAACACAATCAGATCAACTGCTTTCTTGGGGGCAAATATGTAATCATTTTGCGGTCGCAATACCCTTTTTGCGGTATTGTTTGCGATCGCATAAATCCTTACTTCTAGAATGTGCAATTCTGCGATGGGTTTGCGGTACGCAAAGTGGATATGCGACCGCATAACCCATCGTAAAAGTTGTTTGTTTATGTATTTTTCCTCCACATGATTTTTATTCTATGCCCACCACTCATACACTTTTTATTGTAGGAATGGCACCAAAGAAATCTCTTGCAATGCGATCACCACCTATTCGAGGAAAGAAAAGAGCTGCTTTGAGCCAACAAACACAACAGTCCAAACGTCCACGACCGGAAACCAACTGTAACACTTCTGAGCACTCCTCCCAGTTTGAATAAGAGGAGGCACAAACTGACATCTTGGCACCCGTTGACATACAAGCTGAAGCACGGCGGAAGAGCGGGGAAGATCTGAGATTTGGGTTCCCAGGATCATGGAACCTATACAAAGAGGGGATAAAAAAGAGAAAGGTTCTTGAGGAGAAGCAGTTAAGCCTGAATGGTCTGAAAGAGAACTACCCTCACATAATCGAAAACATTCAGAAGAGGAAATGGGGGTTCTTCACTGACGCCCTAAATGATTACAATAAAACACTTGTGAGGGAGTTCTATGCTTCTTATGATGCCTCAAGAAATGCTGAGCAAAAGAGGAATAAGATATTTCTGGAATCCATCCTAGTTCGAGGGGTTCAGGTACTCTATGACGCAAGCACCATTAATAATCTATTCTTGAAGACTGGTCGTTAGGCACAACTGAGTATGATGAAAACGTAACCAATAAAGATAACGAGCGTGCTTGGATTACATCTGTCATAGCAAAGGGGACCCATTCCTGGATTGAACCGTGCCACAAGATCTACAAATGGGATCTCACCCAGGAGGCCCGATATTGGCTCAACTTTGTTTGTTCCCATTTGATACCGACTAAGAATGAGATAGACATCAACATTAAAAAGGCACTCATCATTGCATGCATCATGTCGGGCATCAAGATTGATGTGGGACACATTATTTTCAAGGAGTTGGGAATCAGAGCAAACCAAAAGCAAATCTATCTTCCTTTCCCGTGTTTGATCACGATTCTTCTACGACCCTCAATCGAATGTTGTTAGCCTAGCTACCTAGATCAATCAAAACACGTTTAACTTGAGTTTTATTCATAAGAACAGATATTACCAGTGCGTCATTATGGGGTTGTAAGATCCCCTCTGCATCCTCGTCATCGAAATACAAGGTCCCTTCCGGTATATAATCTCGAGTTCGCTTTTCCCTTGTGATCGACACCTTGATGCGTTTGAATATAGGTCCTTGAGAAATATCGACCCTTGCAACAATCATGTGGATAACGTGTTGTGGCTCCTCTTGCTCGTTCTATCTATTTGAACCTCTATTCCAGAAGTGGTTCTTAGCCCGATCACTTAAGAATACCTGAAGATGCCCCTCGTTGAACAACCGGGCTACCTTCTCCCTCAGATGTATGCAATTTTCTGTCCTATAGACATGGATGACATGATACGTTCACATTTGAATATGATTTCACTGGGCCAGATCAGTATGTAGAGGTGGAGTCCACCTAGTGTATTTGATGCGCCTGATGGCTGATATACGATAGGTGACGCATCAATGTTGAAGTTGTATTCTGATATCCATGACGCCTCTTTGGGCTCAATATTCCTGTCGAAACCACTCTTGCTCATGAGACCTCGAGAGATCTGACCTCGATCATTTCTTCTATCACCTGGAACAGGGTTGCGTCCAGGCCCGTTGTTTCTTCGATCTCCATTGTACTCTATAGATGGGCCTAATAGGATAAACGAACCCCGAAGGAGTTCCCAAATGGTCGTCTTCCACCCTAATATTTGATTGATACCGATTATGCACATCGGCCCAGGTGACAGCTGGGTATTAGATCAAGTTCTACTTTAATTGATGTGAGGCCACCGAGCTTCGTATGTTTAATCATTGAGTGAAGGACTGAACGACCCAATCATCGGAAACCGGTGGTAGATCCATGCGTTCCATCTGGAATCGAGAAACAAACTCTCAGAGTATCTCATTATCTTTCTACTTTACTTTGAAGAGGTCCGACTTCCTCATCTCGACCTTTATGGCTCTAGTGTGTGCTTTAACAAAGGAATCTGCGAGAATGGAAACAGAATCAATGGAGTTAGGTGGCAAATTGTGGTACCATATCATCGCTCCCTTTGATAGGGTTTCCCCTAATTTCTTCAACAGTACAGACTCGATCTCATCGTCCTCCAGATCGTTCCCCTTAATTGCATGTGTGTAAGAACTGACGTGCTCGTTGGGTTTTGTTGTTCCATTGTACATGGTAATTTTTGGCATGCGGGACTTCTTGGGAATTAATTTAGGGGTCGCGCTCGAGGGGAAGAGATTTTGTACAAACTTCTTTGAATCCAAGCCCTTCAAAATCGGTGGAGCCCCCAGAATTTGTTCAACCCTGGAGTTTTAGGTTTCCACCTTCTTTTCATTTGCTTCAATCTTCTTCTCCCCCAATTCAATTTGTTTTGTCAGCTCCTCAATCATCTTAATGATAGCGGGATCGGTCCCTGATTCATTTTCGTTTGATCTTCTCGACACCGGTTCAACCCTATGAACAACTTCCTGCGATGGCTCGGGCTCAACCCTGCTCCGTGCATGGTTCTAATTTTGGAGTTGTTCTATTGCAGATTATTGAACCTCCAACATTTCAAATATTATTCGAAGGCTGATTTCTCCTTCTTCACTACCATGTGTGTTCTGACCGGCTGATCGAACGTCTCTGTGGATGCTATTCTCGGGGTCGACGGCTAGATTTGCATTAATGGCAATATGGGAACTGACGTCGATTGGGTCTGCTGACGGAACTCCATCAAGGTCAACTAGAGGCACTTCATTCCCTGGGGCGGATATGTTATCGTTTTCTCTGTGAAAACCAAGGCCATTGTCGACGTGTGTGGGTGCTGCTTGAGAGTTCGACATGCTGATCCTGGAATAAAAAACACTCACAATAACAAGTATAAAATAGTGTGTGTTGCGAAAATTAGCACCAGCCAATCACTATTATCCTTAGCCCCATGGTGGACGCCAAGTTGTTTACCCTAAAAACGGATACCAATTGAATCTATATATGGTTTTAAGGATACATGATTTTACTTGGCACAAAATGAGAAAATACATAAATTGATGTCCCTCGAGCTAGGTCACCCTCGAACCAAACATATATTCTACTAGAAAATATGAACAGAATAATAGAGTATTGAAAGCTTAAGAGAAAATTAGTATATTGCTTTGAATAGTGTTAATCTAATACCTTTACAAATGATTAAACCCCCATTTATATAGTAGAGGAGTTCTACTTATGGTACAATTCCAAATACAGTAAGAACTCTCATGATTGACTAATTAATCAGCCTTGTCTTTATACGTGCCAAAATTGCCGCCGTGATTCTCACCCAATCACGGATGTTTTGGTTTATCCTTACTTGACTAGGTAAACCCCCTTCGATCTCATTCGATCTTCATTTCGCTCGGTCTCGATCTTGGCTACTCTTCGTCCTTGATCGGTCCCTGAATTAAAAGTTTAGCAATCTAACTTCGTATTGATGCTCGATATAACACGAGGCTGAGCCGTGGCCTATCGCGATCCAACCTCGATTAGTCATAAGAAGGGCAGGCTCGTTCTGGCCGTATACAATATTTTAATTTGATAAGTTCATTTGAGTCATCAAGCCTGTCACAAAAGCTATATATATATATATATATATATATCATAGAAATAGTTTAATTGTGGTATCCCATAATATTTGTTGGAACTAATATGTCTTGAATTTAAATCCAATAAAATAAAAAATTTCTATCACTCACAATAATGAACAACATGGAAATGAGCAAAGTGTTGAGCAAGATGATGTGAAGCAATTAATCTCTGAATACGTGAATGATGCTCTCCATGATTTCGTGAGGGGGTTATCAGCTGTGCCACCAACTCCTCTACCAAATAACACTGCAACTGTGAAAATCCCACGTTCAGGGTTAGCTAATTCAGGAAGTGGGGGAACTCCCAATGAGTCACATGACGGGAGACTAACCTTGCAGAAATAGGTGAAAGAACAAAACGACTTTATTGAGCAAATACACGGCGTACCACATGTACTCAAAGGAGTTGATATTGACGAATACTCGCAACAACCTTGGAAACCAAGCGCAGCTCCGTTGCCCATTCCCAAGAAATTCAAAATGTCTGATATCCCAAAATATGATGGGATAACTGACCCACGCGACCATGTCATTGTGTTCACTGCGGGAGTGAAGGGCAATGATTTAACCAAGCTGGAGATCGAATCCGTGCTAGTCAAAAAGTTTGGAGAAACACTTACGAAAGGAGCATTAACGTGGTATTATTTTTTACCCGAAAATTCTATTGACTCTTTTGCTGAGCTTGCAAATCTATTTATAAAAACGCACTCGAGAGCTCAAAAAGTTGAAAAGAGAATGGAGGATATAATTAAAGTAAAACAATGAGATACATAATTGCTTCGAGAATTTGTAGACAGATTCCATCGTGAAAGAATGTTGCTACCGAGAGTACCTGACAATTGGGCGGCTATGGAATTTGCAAGTAATTTAAATGAAAAAAGTTTTGAAGCTACGAGAAGGCTTAAAGAAAGCTTACAAGATTCCCCGTCACAACTTGGAATGGCGTTTATAATAGATATCGTACCAAGTTGAGGATCGAAGAAGACATCGTTGCTTAATCAAGGGTCGATGAGAAAACAGGTTCGAGACGATCAGAATCTGAGAAAAGGTCCGGTAAAAATAGGTGCGAGCCTTATATGGGACCTTCAGGACAAGAAGCATGTTCCAAATCTGAAAAACCGCGGGCTGATCATAGATTCACAAACAGAGATTCAGGTTCGTCATCATTGAGATTCAGGAAAGATCGAGGTGAACGTAATAGGGATACCAACGCAAATGCAAGGATTGGTGATTACAATTTTACGTCAGTACTTTCAAGCTGGTTGTTGTTTTAAGGAACATGGAGGATAAAGTACGATGGCCTAAGGAAATGAGATCAAATCCAAATAGAAGAAACCCAGATTTCTTGTGCGAGTTTCATAACGACCACGACCATAGAACATCAGTCTGCAGACTATTACAAGGCGAGGTGGAACATTTGCTGAAATAAGGTTATTTAACAGAATTGTTCAGTGAGAAAGACAAACAAGTTTATATGAAAAATAGACAAGATCCCATAAAACCTCTGTCTCCAAAGAGAACACTAAATGTGATAAGTGGAGGAGAATAAGTCAACGGTGTAACTTATACAACTGCAAGAAAAACATCAAAATTCACGATAACTCACGGAGAGCGAGTCTGCCAAACTTTAGAAGACGATAACATAACATTTATTGATGCAGATGCAAATGGCCTGATGATTCCCCCCAACAATGCACCGGTAATATCTCTACTTATACATGATACTAATGCAAAACGAGTTTTGATTGATCCAGGTAGCTCCGTGAATATTATTCTATTGCGAGTGGTGAACAAAATGCCGATGGGCGACCGTGTAGTTCCTAAAACACGTTCCTTATCTGGGTTTGATAATCAACCTTTATTACAAAGGGTGAGATAGAGCTAAGCACATTCGCGGAAGGGGTCATCAAAGAAACGAAATTTCAAGTGATAGACACGGATGTGGCCTATAATGTGATTCTTGGAAAGGCCATGGATTCATGATATGGATGTTGTACCATGTACATTACACCAGGTTATTAAATTCCCATCAAAGTGGAGAATTCAACAGATTCGAGGAGACCAACAAACTTCAAGGAACATCAACTCAGTGATGCAATCAAATCAGAAAGACGTAGGTGCAAACGAGGAAGATGCGGTAAATCAAATCTCGACTGAAGTTGTGTCAAAACAGAATGATGTGGATTCTAGACCAGATGTAATTCAAGAACCGGAAGAAAATAAAAACATCAAAACAAAAACTGAAGAACTTGAAGCTGTTATACTATTTGAGCAATGGCCAGATCGAAAAGTTCATATTGGAGAAAAGCTAAGCCCGGAAATGAGAGGTAAGTTAATTGAATTCTTAAAAGCTAACGCATATTGTTTTGCATGGTCCCATTCAGATATGACAGGTATACCTCCGGAGGTGATGACCCATAGATTAAATGAAGATCCATCGTACAATCATGTCAAGCAAAAGAAGAGGGAGCAAGGATTATTAAATAATCAAGTGATCAATGACGAGGTACAAAAACTCTTAAAGATCGGTCCAATACGCGAGGTAAAATATCCTAATTGGTTAGCTAATACTGTGGTAGTTCCTAAAAAGAACGGCAAATGGAGAGTATGCGTAGATTACACCGATTTAAATAAAGCATGCCCAAAAGATTCATTCCTTTTATCGCATATAGATCAATTGATTGATTCTACCGCAGGTCATGAGCTATTAAACTTTTTAGATGCATATTCTGGTTATAATCAAATAAAAATGGATCCGTTAGATGAAGAAAAAGCTTCATTCATTACGGACATGGAGACTTATTGTTACAAAGTCATGCCTTTTGGCTTGAAAAATGCTGGAGCCACTTATTCAAATATTGGTGACCAAGATGTTCCAAGAACACATGGGAAAGACCATGGAAGTTTATATCAATGATATGTTGGTCAAATCTACACATGCGGAAGATCATTTTCAACATCTTTCAAATACCTTCAAGATCATCCGCATCTATAATATGAAACTAAACCCAAAAAAATGTGTTTTTGGTGTGGCCTCAGGTAAGTTTTTAGGTTTTCTCATATCTAACAGAGGTATTGAAGTAAATCCTGTACAGATTAAAGCAATTGAAGAAATACCTGATATACTCACGAGTAAAAAGAGGTACAAAGATTGACAGGTCGGATTGCAGCTTTGGGGAGATTCATTTCAAGGTCTTCAAAAAAAAGCTTCAAATTCTTTTCAGTGTTAAAGATACAAAATCAGTCCGAATGCACCGAGGAATGCCAACAAGCCCTTAAAGATTTGAAGGCATATTTATCAAATCCTCCTCTACCAGCTAAACCAAGGGATGGAGAAATGTTATTTGTATATCTTATGGTTTCAGAAGTGGCTGTAAGTGCAGTTTTAGTAAGAGAAGACAAAGATAAACAGTCTCTTATCTATTATGATTAGCAGATATTTATTAGATGTTGAGACTAGATATCCTCATCTAGAAAAACTTGCTTTAGCATTAGTTATGGCATCTAGGAAATTGAGACCATATTTTCTATGCCATCATATTCCTTAGTAACTGCATATCCTTTAAGGAATAATTTACATAACAAGAATTGTCAGGAAGATTAGCCAAGTGGGCAATAGAACTCAGTGAATATGACATTATATATCAACCTAGAACTGCAATAAAATCCCAAGTCTTGGCAGATTTTGTAGCGGATTTTAGCACAAAAATAGTTCCTGAAGTAGAAAAGGGATTACAAATATTCACTGGAGCTAATCCAGGTACGTGGACTTTATTTACTGATGGCTCTTCAAATATTAAAGGAGCCGGTTTGGGTATTGTCCTAATTCCACCCTCAAGGGAAAGTATAAGACAAGCAATTAAATGTTACCATATTACTAAAATTGAAGCAGAGTATGAAGCTGTAATTGCAGGTTTGGAATTGGCACGAGAACTCTCCATAGAACAAATCGTGATTAAAAGTGACTCTCAGCTAGTAGTCAATAAGATGCATGGGACTTACATTGCTAGAGAGGCACGGATGCAACAATACTTAGAAAAGGCACGAGAACTGATCAAACAATTCCAGTCATGGAAGATCGTGCAAGTACTCAGGGAAGAAAACGCAGAAGCAGATGAGTTAGCTAACCTTGCTTCAGTTGTTGAAGTAACAAGTGCAGAAAATGCTATTGTAATACATTTATTCTATTCAGCACTTGACCAAGATAAACATGAGGTAAGATTTAATAATTTAACCTGGGATTGGAGAAACGACATTGTTAATTTTTTGCAGTACAGGATCGTACCTGAAGGCAAGAAAGAATCTCAATTGCCTCGACGAAAAGCTGCTCGTTATTGTCTAATTCAAGGGAATTTATATCAAAAAATGTCTGGTGGTCCTTTAGCAAGGTGCCTTGGACCCAATCAAACAGAATATATGATGAAAGAAGTGCATGAAGAACGTTGTGGAAATCACGCACGTGGAAGGTCTTTAGTTAAAACACAAATCAGGGCAGGATACTCCTAGACTAAAATGGAAGAAGATGCAGAGAATGTCGTAGCCAAGTGTGATAAATGCCAACGATACGACAATAATATGCATCGTCCTGCAGAATTATTACATACTGTTATTTCCCCATGGCCATTTATGAAGTGGGGAATGGATATAGTAGGCCATTTACCACAAGCTAAAGGAAAGGTACGATTTTTGTTAGTATTAACATATTATTTTTCCAAGTGGGTAGAAGCAGGAGCCTCCAAACAGGTACGAGAAAAAGAGGTAAAAGGATTTCAGTTGGAGAAATATTATATCTTATTCTGGAGTACCAAAAGAAATCGTGTGTGATAATGGCCCACAGTTTATAGGCTCGAAAACCGCAAAAATTCAAAGTTGGAAAATCAAACGAATAATCTATTTACCTTATCATCCCGTGGAAAATGGACAAACTGAGTCGGCAAATAAGATTACCATTAATAATATGAAGAAGAGATTGGAAAAATCTAAAGGCACTTGGCCCGAGGATCTACCAGGAGTATTATGGGCTTATAGAACGACAACAAAAGCAGCTAGGGGAGAAACATCATTTTCACTTGTATATGGTTCAGAGGCTTTAATCCCATTCGAAATAGGAGAACCAAGTACGAGATACACCATGGCAACAGAGGAATCAAACGATGAGGAATTAAGAGCAAATTCGAATTTGCTCGAACAAAGAAGAGAAGCAGTCTTAATAAGGATGGCAACACAAAAGCAAATCATAGAACGCTACTACAACAGAAAGGCTCACTTTAGATACTTCAAAATTGGGGACTTTGTTCTTAAAAAGGTTTTCCAATCAGCAAAAACAACCGGAGCAGGAAAGTTGAACCCAAATTGGGAAGGACCTTATAAAGTTCGAGGTATTGCTGGAAAAGGTGCCTACGAGTTAGAAACCATAGGTGGCAAAGTTTTACCCTCGAGTTGGAATTTTGTTCATTTGAAGAAATATTATTTCTGAGCAAAGGAAATACCCACGGTCAGGTATCATTTAATGACGATTTTTATTTTGTACAATTAAGATTATACTAACAATTTTAGATGATTGGCAAAAACCTAGCTCACACCAAATAATGATATTAGACCTGAAAAACACGCGGATGCGAAATTATTCCCGGTCTAAGGTTACAACCTTTCTGATGGAAATAAAAAGAGTTAAGCAGTCATCATCTAGAATATATATACCTCTGAGTCCCTTATGTTTTTCCTTTTCAGGAAATGGACCACATGGAAGGAATAATCAAATGCTCGAGATTTCATACTTCAAAGCTCTAACACTTGGGGGACTATATATAAGGAAGGCAAAGAAGATTGGAAAAGTCAGAATTCGAGTCAAGCCTAAGGATCTACCCAACAAATCGAAAGTTAAGAGCAAATCAAGAGCCAAAATTACAAAACTGACTCAAAAACCTATGATGAAGAATACACTTGTGGATGTAAATTTCAAAATCTTACGAATATCTAGTTAAAGGCAATATTTAGTCATGGGTTGCAAGATATATCCTTGAATTTTGTAAAATCTGTTGTAAAGAAAACAGTTACTGAAAAGTTATAGATGATACTTGAATACATGTAAAGTATTATACAATTTGAAAGTTCAAATAATACAAAACTTCCTCAAATTATTCAAAGAAACATGTGTGTTCCTATTTCTTCTTTCGTATGTTTACACCAATATGAAGTTGAGACGTCTTATTCATTAACTGTCATTTATAAAAGGGCCCTCTTTTAAAATTCGTACCTGTTCAAAAAGTCACGGAATATTAAAGCATTTTTAAATGCATAATAAGAGAGTAGAACAGAAACACAGAATAAGATATTATAAGAGAGTTAAGCAAAAACTCGTAAAATAATATTATATATATATTCAGTTAAAACTAAGTATAAAAACTTAGTTACAACCTAACCATTTGATTCCAAACCCCAAAACAAACAGGGATAAAAAAATTCAAACATTTCTAAACCCCCAAATGGGACCAGGGGTAAACTTTCAAACATTCCACCAATTAAAAAAAACGAAACAACACTTAAAACTTTTCAAACTTTCACTGTGGGGCAGAATCTGAACCAGTAGGATGAAGAATGGCATCATCAGCAGCAGGAGGAACAACTTGAGCAGAAGAAGGTTTAACAACAGCTTCACCACGAGTAACTTCATCACCCACGGGAACGCCAACCTCAGGTGAAGAAAAGCTTTGACTCTGTTGGGTTCTCTCAATAGTTTCTTTAGTCTTTGTAATTTCAGCAGCTAAGTCAAAGCCTTCTCGGCTCGCCTCCATTAAAGTTTTGAGGCGTGTGTTCAAGAAAGCCCAACTAACATCAATGGCAGCCTTGTCTTCAAGGGCTTCATAATCTCTTTCCCACTGCTCAATGTCAGTTCTTAGATCCTCCTTCTCATTCAAGGCAACATCATAAGAAGCCTGTAAGGGGGCAAGAGACCTCTCTAAAAACTTAACTTTATTAGAAGACGCTCGAAGATCTTCTTGAGTTTAGGTGAGAGTTTGAACGAGCTCCCTGGCGTAAACTTCTTTCTGGTTCAGCAGTTCCTTCAAGCTCCTAATCTCTTCAGTGGCATCAGAAAGTTGCTCAGCAAATGAAGACTCGAGAAGGTCTTTATCTTTTTGTCACGACCCAAAATCCATAAGGTCGTGATGGCGCCGGACACCACTGTCAGGCAACCCAATTATTAAATAATTGAGTTAAATTCCTATTTTAGCATTTTCGAAATCGTTACCTTTCACTTCGGCCCAATGAGCGAATAAAAATTCATTAAATAAATACGATAGGTAAACAATTGAATTTATTAAAGTAAATCCCAAACACGTCCTAGAACCCGGTGACACAAGTACATGAACAATTTCTAAGAATTTTACAATACAACAAAGCTTGTCCGAAATACCAATGGACAAGAAATTTTAAAATAAAAATAAATACAATACGAGGGAGACTCTGTCGGCTGCGGGTCGCCTCCGGATAATGCAGCTCACCTAAGTCTCCAATGTTGGCCCCATCGCTGTGAAAGTACCTGTGCAATAAAAATATACAACAAGTGTAGCATGAGTACGAAAACAACGTGTACTCAGTAAGTATCCCGCCTAACCTTAGAGAGGTAGTAACGAGAGGTCAACTTTGACACTTTCTAGAGGTCAATTAATATCACGTATAGTAACGAAATAATAAATATGAAACAGAGTAAATGTATATAACAAATGAGAATAAATCACATGGTACGATTCCCTCCGTACAACTTACTCAGATCTCAATTAGCAATTTCCTTCCGTAAATAAAACATATACATAGATACGATTTCACCCAAATAGGTTGTTATACTTCAATTAAGGTGGAGAACCCTCAAGTATACTGGCTTCTAGCCAAACATTACGCATGATTCAATGAATAAAGTAAGTACATAAGAAATGCCGAGGCGTACGGCCCGATCCAACATAAAAGTAAATTGTGCACTGCCGAAGAGTCGAACGACACGAACCATAGATGCATCTATTAATCTGCCGAGGCGAACGGCCCGCTCCCATGAGAGTGTGGTACATAAATTCTGCCGAGGCGAACGGCCCGATCCCATAAGAGTGTGGTAGGAGGATACCCCGCTCGCGAATCATACATGCGACGCAATTACACATAAATTTCTCGAGTTATTAAAGTATTCTTCCTTTTCCTTTCCAAAACATGAACTTTTTCTGAAAACTTTCAAGGTTCCCATTTTTTTATAACAAATTCTTGATTCTTATTAACATTATTTAATAAGTATGCTCAATCTAGCTTCTTCTCAAGCAATTAATAAACACAAATAAGATATAATAACAACAAAGCATGATGTAGGCCTAAAGCTACCCGGACATAGGCATAACTAGTAGCTACGCACGGACTTCCGTCACTTCGTGTGTACGTAGCTCCCACAAATAGTAGCACATATTTAATAATTTCACCTATGGGGACAATTCCCCCTCACAAGGTTAGAAAGGAGACTTACCTCGCTCCGAAATTTCGTAACCGGCTTCCGAGCCCTTCTGATGATTTCAAATGATGCACAACGCCCCAAAACTATCATAATAATGGCAAACCAATGAAAATATACTCTAATATTTGTTAACAATTTAAATTATATAAACTCCCATCTCCGCTCAAGGAACTGACAAAAATGCCCTCGGGCCCACGTGCCCAGATTACGAAATTTCTCGAAGATAAACTCTACCCATAGTCTTACTAGCTCAAATATACAATTTACTCTAATTTCCATGCTCAAATTCGTGGTAAAAATCCAAAAAGCCAATTTCTAGGTCTTCCCTTAAAATCCCAATTTTTAATACAAATTTCCGTGTCTAATTCCATGTAAGATCACATATTTAACTTAGGAATGGGAAGGAATCACTTACCTAGTGATGCTTGACGAAAATCCCCTCTTGAAGATCCTCAAAAACGCCCACACCAAATGAAAAAAATGAATAAATGGCCAAAAATCCCATTTAAAACATAACACTGCCCAGGCGATCCTCCTATGCGATCGCATGGCATGCTTCGCGATCGCATAGGCCAATTATGTTGCCTCCCTAATTCCTTCTGTGCGTTCGCATGCCAGCTCCCGCGTTCGCACAGGCCAAATGCATCAGAGCCTCCAAACGCACACTGTGCGATCGCAACTCCAACCCCGCGAACGCATAAGCCTTCAACCTGTAGCCTCAACTTTTCTTTCTCCGTGATCGCATTGCACTCCCTGCGATCGCATAGGCCAAGTTCCATCTCCCCTGATTTCTTCTCCGCGATCGCACTCATCCTTATGCGATCGCATAGACCAAAAATCTATACCTCCAATTTCTTCTTCGCGATCGCACACCATGGACCGCGATCGCATAGCACATCAGATACACCAGAAGACAACAACAACAAAACAGAGAAAAATGGTCTGAATTCACCCCGAAACACACCCGAGGCCCCCGGGACCCCGTCATATCCTACGAGTCAGCCCCATAACATCCCACGGACTTGATCGAGGCTTCAAATCACATCAAGCAACGTCGAAATCACGAATTGCACTAAAATTCAAACTTTATGAACTTGAAATTTCAAACTTCTACATTCGGTGCCGAAACCCGTCAAATCACGTCCGATTGACCTCAAATTTTTCACACCAGTCACATTCGACATTACGGACCTACTCCAACTTCCGGAATCACATTCCGACCCCGATATGAAAATTTCCACTTCTGGTCGGATTTCTCAAAAACCTTCAAATTTCTATCTTTAGCCAAATGACTTCAAAATAACCTACGAACATCCGAATTCACTTTCGATCGCGCTCCCAACTCCAGAATCACCATACGAAGCTATTCCCAGGATCGGAATCCCAAACAGACATCAATATCGCTGAAATGTGCTTCAAGCCAAACTTAGGGAATTCCTTCAAAATGTTGACTTCCACAATATACGTCGAAATGCTCCCGGGTGATCCAAAGCCCGATCCGGACATACTCCCAAGTTTTAAATCATCATACGAACCTGCCGAAACCTTCAAATCCTGATTCGGAGGTCGTTTACTCAAAATTCCAATCTTAGTCAATTTCTCCAGCTTAAGGCTTCTGAAATGAGAATTTTCTTTCCAATTTGACTCCGAACTTCCCGAAATTCAACTCCGACCACGCCTATGAGTCATAATACCTGAAATGGAGCTGCTCATGATTTCAAACCACTGAACGACGCGCTAGATCTCAAAATTATCGGTCGGGTCGTTACACTTTTCCCGGTTAATTGGATGAGGCTTTCTCAATTGTCAACTTTGCTTCCATAACTTTCATCTGCTGCTCCAAGGTACACTTTTCTTCCTATAAGTCTTATTTCTCAATTTGAAGACCCTCGAACTGCAATCGTTCATTAGTTGCTCTATGTGGACAATCCTCTTCATCATATCCGTTCTAATGAAGTTAATCTACATAATGAAAAGGAAAATGTGATATCGATGAAAAGGAAATCACGAGCAAAATAAAAAAGCTAATTCTTATACCTTCAAACATGAATGTACAATGTCATTCATCCACGTTAAAGAACTGTGGCTTTCCAATTTTGACTTCTCAACTAGGCCAATCAATGGTTTCATCCATACATCAGCTTGGCCAGATTTCTTCATAAGATTATCATCACAAGGAACCTCGATGATAACTTTTTTCATTACCCTACTGTTACTAGAGGAACCAACTTCAACATGAGAAGTTATAACAGTAGGGACAATCGAGGGAGTCAAAATATCCACGGGCGGAGCAGTGGCAGTAGCAACAGGTGCGAGGAACTAAGGACCAACTAGATCAGACATGGGAAGAGTGGCAAGAGGCGTTTCCTCATAAACAAAGCTGAAGTCTTCATCATCAAATCCACGAGATCTGTTCAGTAGAGTCACAGGGTGCGACATGCATCTCTTCATTAGAACTTACTAAGGTAGCACCTTCAGGCTCGTGCATGGGAACATAAGTGGGAGGAGGAGTAGCTTCGTCATTCGAAATGACACGTCTCCTAGCTCGAGGCTTTACAAACCAACGAGCCTTCATCTCGTTCCTCCTCACCCTCGGGGATGTGTGCTCTATCAGCTTTGCTTTTTGATGAGAAACTCAAGATTATCTCTTGAGCCATAGACAAAGAGAGTCTCGAAGCAGCAATCCATGTGGCACTCACACCCCGAATGGAATACCCTAGTAAAGAAAGGAGTTAGTAAGTTCCAAAATAAGTATGGAAGCCAAGTAGAAAGTGGAAGAGAAAGACACCATGAGTCTTCACTTTCCATCCAAACATGTTAGAAAGGTATTTTCAGGACCTTTCTTCCATATGAGCAACAGTTAACAATTTTTCTACCCAACTGTATTACAACAACAACAACAAACCCCAACATGTGGGGTCTGGGGAGGGTAGTCTGTACGCAGACCTTACCCCTACCCAATGCAGGTAGATATAGGGGTGTGCATTCGATTTTGACCATTATCGATAATTACTTATCGATTATCGATTTGTACATATTCTTATCGTTATCGTTTCAATAAGGTTTCATTTTATCGATTTCGATTTATCGATTTTTGGGGCTTATCGTCGGTTATCGATTACACCAATAAGAAAAATTGTGGGATTCCACGAAGGTATATCGCTATAAACACGCCTAACTAATATGGACAAAAAGAAGCTAAAATAAGACGAACACCGTTTATAACATACAAATTGTGTCAACAAGCACATGCAACGAAACTAAAGTAACAGATCAAATATATGCCACCAACACTCCAACGGTATAAAATAACAAAAAACCAAAATACATCATCACGGCTAATTCTGTTTTTCATTAATTTGAACTTTATTCCCTTGAGCTTTAAATATGATTATTCCTTAAATATGGTATCACTTGCTGAAAGTCCTAACCTTTAAACCTGGAAGAAATTATATTTTGTGCAGTGCATAAAGTGATCAGGTCTCTTAGCACTACCTGAAATTATTTAAATTAATTAAATTCTCACAAAGTGGTCCAAAAAAATAATCAAGATCCTTATCACATTGTTGGCAATTAACTTACGTGTGGCATATGTTATAAGTATATAGGTTCTCTACCAAGTGTCAAATTAAAGGCTTGTTATTTGACACAGGTTTGCGTCCTTGTTTGTCCCTTTTTTGTATTGCATCGGATTAAATTTGGATTCGTACGGGGAAGTCCTACGTTAAGAGTAAAATGCATGCGAATAAAAGATTACTTCATATATAAGACTTGAACCCGAAACTTTTGATTAAGAATAAAAGAATACATACATGCTACTCCACCACAACTTTTATTATTGGTGTCCTTGTTAGTTTCAAGTTTATTGTGGTTAGCTTAATATGTCATCTTGTCCATTTCAATTTTCGATTTCAATTTCTATCACCTATTAATTTCTTCTTTCGTGGATTACTATCTCTTGGCGGATAACTCGATCTACTTTGAAAATGATAATGAAACTGCATTAAGTATATTATAGTTCAGTTTGACGCAAATGGCTTGTCACTTTACGCTTTTTATCAATGTACTTTGTGCAGGCGATGTCCTGTTGAAGTCGTATGTGATGAAAAGGTCATCCCAAGTAATTCCAGCTAAATCTGTGTTTCGAGGCCTCGAAAGCCTTCGTTAATCTCACCTCGATATGCGTGCGCATCCCGGGCAGGTAGCCGGGAGACTTCCATGTGAAAATTTGATAAAAATGAGATTTTTGAATTGAATAATTGAATAAAGTTGACTTTGGTCAACTGTTTTGGTAAACGGATCCGGACCCGTGATGTGACGATCCCGGAGGGTCCGTAGGAAAATATGGGACTTGGGCGTATGCCCGGAATCGAATTCCGGGGTCCCAAGCCCGAGAAATGAATTTTTAAAGAAAATTGTTTTCTGAAAATAATAAAGGCTTTTGAAAATGAATAATTATGTGAAAACCGTATTACCGGGCCCGTATTGCGGTTCCGGAGCCCGGAACAGGTTTGTTATATATTATTTGTCCTATCTGTGGAATTTGGTGTAAAACGGGCTTGATTTGGTTGGTTTCGGATCCAAATGAGGAAAAATTGAGTTAATGAACTTGTGGGGTTTCTAAAGAATTTGAAATTTGGCTTGAGAGGTGATTTTATGTTCCCGAGGTCCGAATGAAATTCCGAGACCCGGAATAGTTCCGTTGTGTCATTCATAACTTATCTGCAAAATTTGAAGTCAATCCGAGTGGTGTAGGCCGGTTCGGCGCGTTGAGGTGAATTCTAGAATTTCAAAGTTCTTAAGTTTGATTAATTTGGATTTGGGGTTAGATTCATGGTTTTTGATGATATTTTGATGATTTAAAAGCTTGAACAAGTCCGTAGGATGTTTTGGGAGTCGTGTGTGTGTATGATTTTGAGCCCCGAGGGCTCGGGTGAGTTTCGGGTAGCTAACGGGGTGAGAAAACTTAGGAAAATCTGGTTTTTTTTTTTGTTAGTTTTCTGGTGTCAAGCCTTTTCTTCAGTGCGATCGCATATACATCTCCACGATCGCACATCATTAGATTGGCAGGGGTCCCAGGTGCTCTATGCGATCGCAATGCCAGCTCCGTGATCGCATAGGGTATTAGTCGAGTCAGGGGTCTGGGGTAATTTGGTCAGTGCG